>JBBBDQ010000499.1:2652500-2737500 GCA_037127315.1 Ascarosepion bandense
ATGAATTGTGGCTATTAAGTCATATGTACCGACCAATCCGCCACAGCTACTGACAGCTATCTTCCCATAAATAAAACAAGTGGTAAATTGATGTGAATGTCTCATATTGAAACAAAGAGCTAACTAGAACCGTGAGTCTTTGTACGGTAGAAGAGGGAGAATGGGCAACCACTTTTCATGGGTGTCATTGAAGATGGGATGTTGCTATTGATGAGTGTTTTGAATTGTGGCTGGTGTGCTGGCTGACTAAAAAGTTCCTTTGATGGGTTTTTATTTCCTTTTCTTAGGCTCAGATTGGCTTCAGTTTTTCTTCGTTTCTTTAGGTGGGAGTGGTTACTATTAGTGAAAGTTCTGAATGGTATTTTTCTTTGAGTATGTAAGTAGAACAAAAGCTATGTGCAGAGCCTATGCACAGTTAGCAAGGTTCTTAGTGCAGTCTTGGGTGTCAGTGTTTAAATCCAGCCAGTGGTGGAGGTTTGTATAACATGAATCAGAAGATCTGGTTGTAGGAAAATTATAAAATTAGTTACCACTATATGGTTGTAAGCAAGCTAAATATGCAAGTAACAAATTAAAAATGCAAAGAAAGAAATTTAAAGATCTGGGATGAGTTTAAAATGTGATACCAAAATCCAAATATGCATACAAAAGTGTGTCTACAGTTCAATATATGAACACCAATGCAGACCCATTTAAAAATGGATTTTGGCAGCTTATCAGCCCTTGTGGTCCTAGTTTTTATTGAGATATACATTTTCTGCCTGATCATTGGCAATATTGTGCCAATTTAAATGCTGCTGATTTTTATTATTAATCAAAGTCGGCACCATTCCAATCAATAATGTATTGGGCTGTATTATGACTGTTTAAAAGTTTGCAGTTCAGCATGGCCATTTATTTTACTCCAATCTGATTTAACTTGAACCTATAAAAGAAGCATTTGGTTAAACTTGTCACTCATTTCACTATTTGCTGATCAGAAAGTAGGCTTCAAAGATTTTTCTATTAAAGCAGATCACTCATACCAGAGTCAATAGAGCTATTGTTCTGCAAACAAATTGAATGATAACACACAAGTCGGATGAAAGAAAGCAAATTGATTGATCAGTGTTCATAAATATTATTGGTCTCTTTTGTAACTTTCTTTTTGATCCTCTCCACTGGCCTTTCTTTCCTTTCTTTTTTGCTTGCTTGCTTGAAGGTGTTGAGGTCAGTTGATGTTAGCAACACCTATCTATTAGAGATGAGATTATGCAACTTTCATGATGTGCTTTGTGCTCCCATGCATGCCTAACCAGAAATAAATATCAATAGATACTGAGTGGAAAAAAATAGTCATCAGACAAAGATGATACCAAAAGCTGCTAGAATTGTATGCATAAATATTTCTACAAATATATATATATATATATACATTTGTGAAATATATATTTTGGTAAAAAATTATTGTACCGAATGGAACAAATATTGTGTGGTGTGATGAAATGATTTATAATTTATAACCAATTTAAATGACACGTTGACTTTTCCTTTATAAATATCATATTGTTCGGGATAACATCCATTGAGCTCTCTATATAGATATAACACTTAATATTTTATATTAAGTTGATCTTGGATTATCCTTGCCGTTTACGAATCGGACACCTATACATATATATAGTATTAAGATACAGAAGTAGAGAAATGAGAATGTGGAAAAGAATTTTTAATGACAATACATTTCACTTTCATGTGTCTACAGATATATATATATATATATATATATATATATTAGTCATTCACATACAAGCCTGTTTTGCTGTATCCCAGCTCATCAGTGTGGCTAGACACATCTACTTGCTTCTGGCCGGGATCGAAACTTGATCAATTTGGTGTCAGTCAAAGTTGCTGCCCACTAAGCAAGATGCACATGGAATCAGAGAAAGGAAATTTTAACGTTGTATATAAGCAGTGTATTAACACGTCAGTCACCAAAAGAACTCAATTCATTTCTGAATAGTAATGCATATTGCGTTAATTTTTTCTTATATATATATATATATATATATATATTGAAGCCACCAATCTTATACATGAAAGCAAAATGCATTCTCATAAAAAATACTTTTCTGCTATATATATATATATAATGATGCCAAGTCTGTAAACTGAGAGGATAATCCAAAAAATCTATTTAATATAAACATTAAGCAAAAGATTTGTATAGAGAGCTCAATGAATATTATGCAGAGCAATATGAGATATATATTTAAACCAAATGAAATCATGGTCTGAGAAGATGATTATATCATATTAGCTCATCAAAATTAATTATAATTTATAACTGCTTTAGATGATGCGTTAAGTTTTCCTTATATATATATATATATATATATATGTATATATATATAAGAAAAAATTAACGCAATATGCATTACTATTCAGAAATGAATTGAGTTCTTTTGGTGACTGACGTGTTAATACACTGCTTATATACAATGTTAAAATTTCCTTTCTCTGATTCCATGTGCCTCTGGCTTAGTGGGCAGCAACTTTGACTGACACCAAATTGATCAAGTTTCGATCCCGGCCAGAAGCAAGTAGATGTGTCTAGCCACACTGATGAGCTGGGATACAGCAAAACAGGCTTGTATGTGAATGACTAATATATATATATATATATATATATATATATATATTTGTGCATGTGAGAGATAGGTCTGAAGATCCTGTTGACTTATCAGTGTTCATTTTTATATAGTTAATTGTTTATATATTTATATATTTAACAAACTATCTCCTCTACTGAGCACTTTTCTGATGATAAATATAAAAAATATTAATAAATTGTACATACATAGACTATCTTCACTTTGGCATCTCGACTTTGGTCAGTTTGTAACCAACATGATGTGGCTTTCCTGTCTTTTCTACAAATTATTTCTATGGCAACTGCTCTGACTAGCCTTTTTTTCCTTGGCATCTAGGTCCCACCATTTTACCATTGAAATAGTTAAATGTAACCACCACTTCTAATTGAAAATAGTTTCTTTTCTCACACTTCCCATCTATGCAATTTTTTTTCCCTTTACTTGCTTCATTGATAGCTACAATCTCCAAAGATTTTAATGCAATATCGATTACCAACCATCTTTTTGAATCATGTTCCTCTTTTATCCTTTCTTCAATACCCCCACCCCCCTGTACATAGTCTTTTCTCTCACTGTAATCTGGTCCTGGGTATGACAGTAAACTGCATCAGGTAGTAAGGCCTCTGATTGAGAGGTTGTGAGGAGCATGGAACCACCTCTTAATTGCTGTTCCTAGGTCCACCCTGATCCAGAGTGGTAGCACCTGTTAGGGTCCCAGCTATGGGCAAATAGTTAACCTCCAAACTGGGGTCAAAACACTATAAAAGTATAAAAATAAACTTTTATAGAAATATATACATAAAAATACTTTTATAGAAAAATATACATATTTGAAGGAAAAGAGAATTATTACAATAACAGAGTTTTGAAGGAAAAGAGAATTATTACAATAACAGAGTTTTGAAGGAAAAGAGAATTATTACAATAACAGAGTTTTGAAGGAAAAGAGAATTATTACAATAACAGAGTTTTGAAGGAAAAGACAATTATTACAATAACAGAGTTTTGAAGGAAAAGACAATTATTACAATAACAGAGTTTTGAAGGAAAAGACAATTATTACCAGCAATACACTTTTGAATACAAAATTAGAAGATATCATCAGGTTTTTCTAAATTAAAAATCTTACTAAATCAACTTTATCACGACAGCCAAACATTAAAAAAAAAGTAACTTAAAACTCCACCATTTTGGCATTAAATAACCCTAAGAGGTTGATATTCTGTGAAACAAAACTCAAACTCACTGTAAACCCCTGTTTACTTGTGGTCATCTTGCTTTAATTGGAGTGAAAGGATTAAATATATATATATATATATATATATATATATATATGTGTGTGTTTAATCATCAAATTATATATTGCTTATTCAGTGAAATGAATTAGAGTGATCTAGCTATTGGGCGCATATGATATGTGCTAAAAATGTCTGCCTACTTCCACCGAACGCCCATAGCCCAGGGGTAGAGTAGCCGACTGACGCCATTTCCGGTCAGGTTTCAATCCTGGGTAAAAAAAGCAATCGGAGTCTAACTGTACTGACAAGTTGTGATACAGCAAAAAGATCTGTCTGCGGATGACTATATATATATATATATAATTTATTATTAGGATAAGGAACACATAGGAAATGCTTATAAATTTAGTTTGTTTTTATTTAAGTTTCATCAGCAGATAAAATATGGAGAAAAGGAAATTTTGATATTTAGTGTTTGTTTTCCATTGGTTAAGCAGATTTCACGTGTCTGTTCCAGTAAGGCAGTATTTGTACAACTAATTCTTGAGTTTTTTTTATCACAATTCTCATTGGTTTGTTTGGGATATGGTTGATAATATGTGTTTTTTATTTTTGCATTTTTTTTAATTAAATTAAAAAAAAAAACAATTTATGAGATAGAAAATATTTCAAAGGAATCCTGATAAATGTTTTCTGTGGCAAATGATCTAAAGGACATTTTCTTAATGGTTAACTGGGGTTTAAGAATGGTTTCTAAATGTTAATGCCCCCAAAAACAAAACGGCTTTCATCTAATCACCAATGAGAAGCTTTGTTGCCTGCCATCAGTATGGCTAATCCTCAACTCTAGAAGAGAAACGCTTTGCAACTTTTTGGACTCGTGCTGTCCATCAACATGAAATGGAGTTGATTATACTGAATTAATTGCTTGGTTTTCTGCTGAGAAGGTTGCCTCACTATGTTGTGCCAGTTAATTCTTCTCATTAGAATCCCTTTTGCATATTCATAAAACATTCATTCATCCATGCATTGAATATGGTTGCCATATCAGGTCTGCTCCTATTATAAATCTTGAGGTATTTCAAATCAGAGAGCCAAGTTTGAATTCCATTTGAATTCACTGCATTCACTTACGCGCAAATACCCTTAGGGAAGGTATTAATCTGTCACTTCTTCCTCCAACTATTGGTCAAATAACCTAAGACAGATTGGGTTCTATAGCCTTAATTGGCAACTCGTTTACTTCAGAAAATAATGATAACCTACTGCAGGAAAATCTTCTGCCAAGTCAGTAATGTCTCTTTCAAGACATGATCATCTAAGTGTATATCATGTATGACACTTAACTGACTGACTAGGTTGGTAATAAGGGTCTCACCATTTTACTGATGAACTAGCTAGATATAACCATATATTCTCTACTAATAATTTATTTTCTCACCTTTGGAACTCTCTTCTGTTTATTTGCTTCACTGCCACCCATTTTTTTTAAGAATTTAAATGCAGTGTCAATTACTGTGTCTTTTTAAATTCTGTTCATTTACTGGTTTTTTCCTTACTGAAGTCTTATTCTCTTTCAGTCCCTGTAATTCTCTGCATCTTAGGGACATTATCACCTTGGCTGGGATGATTAAAAACATTTTTGGTGTCAAAGACAACTTTGATAGGCAAAATGTTAAAATTATTTATGCCTCAAAATATTGTGACTCAGTTTAATTTTTGTAATCCTAAAAGATTACTGCATGAGTAATCGCCAAAGGGAGATTGGGAATAATAGTATATCAATGAGTACAAGACTTGCATGCTGTGCAAAGTAGATACACAGTTGTATAATCACTCTCTACTACTCTACCCTTTTCTTCAATAGTGTCCACATATTTAAGTGGATAGGAGCATACAATTATTGTATATAGGTAGGTATACAACATGCCACTTTTTTTAGATTGGCTCTTTCTAGTCAACATATTTTTTTTCTTAGGGTCGATGTGAATCCTTTCCTTATCTTCGTATCTTTGCTCTTCCTCTTATTACACCTTTTCTGGACTTCTATTTCCAAAGCTATTTGTGGGATGGGCACATCAAATGTATCAAAGTCAACCTCTATGGATTCCTCTTCATCAGAAAAATTTTCTTGAACTGCATGTCTCTTTTTTATTCGGTTATAGTGCTTTTTATGTACTAACTGTGGCCCCTTAACTGGATATAATATATTTTCCAGTTCTTCAGACAGCAGTACTAACTTCCCAATATGTCTTATTCACCCAATACATTTGGTAAAAAAAAAACCTTTTGATTAATATTATAAAGGTCCTTCATGGTTCCCCCTTCCCCATATGCTCATATTTTTTTCTGTTGCGAATCAGTTTATCAAACACTGATCATAACCACAAGCATAATCTCTACTGGAGTCATGGCTGAAGGTGCGTTTTTATTCAGTGTCGGTATATACCTGTATTGCTGCATCTGTGGATCCACCATTAGCTTTTTTTTTTTTTAAGCTCTTTTGGAAATATCCACAAAATGCTCTGTCTGGCCGTTGTTTCTAGGATGGTATGGGGCAACTGTAATGTGATTTAACACAACCATTTTGCAAAATTTCCTTGAACTCTCTTGATGTAAATTTCATACCATTTTCAGAAACAATTGGATCTGGAATTCCAAATTTCACAAACAGTTTATGTAAAAACTGTATGACTACTTGCATGGTTGGATTCTTACATGTGAAAATTTCCTTGCCATTTTGCAAAACTGTCTACAGCAATAAAATAAAATAATGTGTTCATTGGACCAGCAAAATCAACATGAAGACGTGATCAAAGGAAGTCAGTTTCTGGTCATTGATTACACTTAATTTGTGGCACCTTAGCCACCAAAGCATGGCTTTTGCATGACTTGACTTAAGTTTCAATGTCTGTATCCATGCTACATCAGAAAATATAGCTTCTCATTACACTCTTAATACTGGATACATAATGGTGTCCTGCATGGAATTCTTTCAAAATCTTTTTTTTTTTTTGTAGTGTTAGAGACGAAGACGTCATTACAAATTGCATAAACTTAAGTCAATTTTATTCTTGTCTTCTAATTTATTTTTCATTTCAATAACAAATTTGTCATTCAGTGCTTTCTTCTCTCTAACATTGCTAGTAGTTCCGTTAGTATTACACAAAATATTTTTAATTTCTACATATGATTGTAGAGCTGCAATGACTGTCTTCAAAGGGCTCATTATTCCTCAGATTCAGTCTTGATAATCTGTCTGCATGACTTAGCTTACTTTGTGGCAAGAACTCTATTCTAATGCCATAATTTAGAAGAATGGTTCTCCATCATTGCACTCTGATAGTCAGTCAGTAATTCTTTTTTGACCCATAAATCACTAATAACGGTTTATGTTCTGTCTTTAATGTATATTTTCTCCCATGAATAAATCTACGGAAATTTGAAGGGCAAAAATAATATTTAAACTTTCCGTTTCAATTAATGAGTAATTTTTTCTACTGGAAGCAGTGTCCTGGATGCATGTGCAATTGGTTTAACAGAGCCATCTTCAAATTTATGCATAATACAAGCTTTGATATCATAAACACTCACATCACTTGCCATGATCAATTATTTTTAGGATTGTAGTGTGCCAAAAACAAATCTGAAGTTAAGATACTTTTAGTTTGTTTTTTTTTTTGTTTTTTTAATCATTTCACCCCGGGCAAGGCGTAAATGCCACTGATGTGTGGGGGGCTACATAACTGAAAGAAAATTAATTAGAGGAGGGAGAAGAGGATTACAAACCAATTAGGAAGAAGTAATAGAAAGATGAAAATGCAGGTGTGATGACAGTTGCAAGCGGGGGGAGAAAGGGAAGGATATACGGGGTGGGGGAAGGGCTAGAATCAAGTGGTTAGTAGATGAGTATTGACATTGCATTTAAATTTCTGGAGGTTGTAGCCGTCAGGAAAGCAAGAATATGGGAGCGAGTTCCACAGGCGGGAAATGCAAGAGAAGAAGCTGCAGGAGTAGAATTGTAGTCTGCATTTGGCTAACCTAACTGTGAATGGGTGGAACCCAGTTGCCATTCTGGTTGCACAAGTAAACACCTGTTGGGGAGGTACCAGCGACTTAAGTTCATCTGAGTAGAAGCCATGAAAGTATTTATGGAACAGACAAAGGGAGGCCACATCTCGTTAGTGGGGAAGTAGCTGTAGTTGAGCCGCCAAGTCAGCACCTATCACGTTACTAACTCTCCTTTGGAGCCTGTCGAGAACACTGAGGAGAGCGGCAGGGGTGCCTGACCATAAATGGCAGCAGTCCTCCATGCAGGGTTGAATTCTTGAAATGCTTTCTGACACTCCAATGTTTAGACCCATTTTAAGTCTTTCTTCATAAGTTTATTTAGCAAATGATGTATGTTTGTCAGAAAAACATTGTAATAGCTACATAATCCCAGAAAACTTTGTAGAGATGATATTTTCAGGAGCAGGCATATCTTTAATAGCACGAGCTCACAGTGGATCCAGTCTCCTGCCAGTCTTGTCAAAATTTGTTACAAGTATTTTATCTTGACAATAAAGAATTCACACTTTCCAACCTTTTAGTTTGAATCGAAAAACCTAAATTCTGTTAAACACTTCAAAAACATTGTTTTTATTTCTCAGCAAAATATCAAGGTATGCAACTATGAAGTCAAGACTAGTTATTATCAAGTCCATTTTTATAATATTATGTATATATTTATGGTTAAAAATTTTGTACATTCTTCAATCAACATGAATTTGAAGCAAAAAATCTTACCTCTGCTAAGCTGCACAAAAATCTTTTCTAGCCTTAGAAGTAGGTAGTGAGAATCTTTGAGAGCATTGTTTAAGACAGTAGAAAAATCAGTTCAAATGCATATCTCCTTTGATTTTTTAAAAATATAAACTGTTAGCAAAGTCCAGTTGCTATGTTAAACTTAAGACGAAATACCGATATTTTTTTTTTCAAGCCTATCAATTTACTCGTTTGATCGATGCAAAGAGTACAATTCTTTTACATTTCATTCTCTTGAAAAACTGGTTGTACACGTTGTTTTAGCTTGAATTTCACTTTTAACCTGTTATACCTGTCAAAATTACCAGAAAATACCTGTGGGAATTTAGTTTTTAGTTTTCTTTTTAGAGTTCCTGTTTTGCTGGTAGAACTCAAGTTTTAGCAAAATGAACTGATTAAGCAGTCATATAATTTGAAATTTTCCATCCAATCTGTACCAAAAGGGTTATTTGTGGTTTTCACAATGTATATTTTTCAATGGTAATTTCTTTTTCCTTAGCACTACATTTGCAATAAATTCACCTATCAATCTAATTTTCTCACCTGTGACAGTATGAGATACGTATATTTTTTTTTTTAATAACCATTAATGTTATTTTATAATGCTTAAATCAGGACCAATGTCTACTTGTAACTTGACATTTTTGTTCAGGATTGTCACCTCTACAAATTTTCTCTTGAAGATTCATTAATGTTAATCGCTGTAACAAATTTCTTAATTTGCTTTAAAATTTTCATCTTGCAGTCAGATTTTTGGGGTCCTTCATTGCCACAATAAAAGCATTCCTTATTTTTGAATGGACAAACATTATAGAAATGTAGTCCTCCATGAGCATAGCTGGGGTTTGGAGTAATGTCTTTTTTCTTTACAGTTTTATTTTTATGGCACATCGTTTTGATATGTGACACTCTACTTATTTAATGGTTTTTAGTGTACTGTCAAATGTCTATGCATCTGACAATCTTCTGCCAGGTTTTGCAGAGTTAAGTTGGGTTTGTTTTTGTCACAGACCCAGTTAAAGGTCCAACAAGAATAATACAAAACAACCAAAATAGGAAATAATGAATATATATTAAACACGGCAAAATACAATACTTGGAATTTTGTTAGTAGAACAATAATACAGTTAGTGAGTAATACAATAATTTGATCCTCGAACTGGGACTGGTAATGGTTGTTAGGGTAGCAGTGTTCGTAGATGATTCTTGGCTATGTTCAGGGTGCTCTGCTCAGGCTACTCTTGCTATCTACCTGGCTATTTACTCTCATCTCTTGTGAGGGAAAGTATATGTAATGGTTGGAAGAGTTCATTCTGTTGTGGGTGATGCTGCCATGACAGTTTTCAAGTATATTCAGATCCTTTCTCCTGATTTCTGTTTTTAGCTGACCTTAAGCCTTGCACAAATATTAAACATTTGAAATTGCCAGGGCTTAGTTCTGCCAATTTGAATTTCTCACACTGATTATTCACAATAGTCGCAAATGTGAAGTCATCCTTGTCATTTTTCAGTAAATTCATATACTTCCGTCTTCTATGGAATAATGATGTTTTTAAGTTGAAAAGCTTTGAAAAAGCTTAAATGTTAAGTCACTTGTCTCCTTTGGTAGAATATAATTCATGAACTTCATATGTTTGACATTGTCTAATTTCTATGAAACTAGTGTAAACTTTGTCTGGTCTGACTAATTTACACAGTCTGTCTTGTGTCTTTATACCTGTGAAAATACGATGCAAAAGTTACGTCTTTCTCAGGTCTGTAGTTAAAACCTGTTATCGCTTTCACAATAGCTTCCTGAAAATAAAAAATTGAATCGTCATTAATGTTGCTTGAAAACATTTTCCGCTTTTTCAAAAACAATTTCTCAAATTTTTTGAGCCTTTGTTCAAGGTGATTTTTTTTTTTGTTCTTGTTACTGCTTTAAAATTTCCAACAACTCTTTTCAAAACTCTCATTTTTTTTTCTTTTCAAAAGTGTGTGTGTGTGTGCGTGCGTGCACGAATATATATATATATATTGTTTCAACAACTGTCAACAAAAAAAAAAAAAAGATACTTAATTTCCTGCAAATTACTTCCACTTAACACTTTTATCCTGAGAAATCCTCTTGATGTTAAGGTTTTTTATTTTTCTATAAATAGAATTTTCAATTCTATATACCTTTTTGTTACATTTTATTATTTTTTCTTTCCACTGTTGTTTTGTGCAACTGGTTCATCTCATGTAATATTTGAAAATCCCTATAGCCAAAAACAAATGCATTATATTTTTTATATATTTTTTGTATCAATGCTCCTTGGTGAATTAAATGAAAATATTTGTTCACAAAAGTTGCCTTTCTAACTTTCCTGTGCATTTTTGCCAATATGTTTGTTTAATGTTATATCTGCAAACGTTTAGTTGAGTTCTGGCCCTATAATCTTTGTCGCAAAAATGTTGTATTTGTGAATGCCACAATTTTCATCACCAAGATGTTGTATTTCACCAAAGCCATAATCTTGGATGCCAAATTGTTGTATTTTGGCCCATGGAACAATCTGTACTACACAAATATTTTATTTTGGTAAATTTTTGTTGCCAATGCCGTAACCCTAAAAAATTACTGCATGAGTAATCACCAAAATAGAGGTTGGGAATAATAGTATGTCAACAAGTATAAGACTTGCATGAAGTAGACACTGCTAGTGAATTGCTAGTCAGTATAATCACTCTCTACTCTACCATTTACTCTAATAATGCCCACATATTTATGAATATAGGAACATACCGTTAGTGTATATGGATAGGAAAACAACACTAATTTTAATATTGCTACTTGAAGATTTCTTCTGACATAAAACTGAGTGGTGCTACATAGAGGAATATATATATATATATATATATATATATGAAGTCTGCCTTCTTCTACCAAGTGCCCATAGACAAAGGTAGGATCACCAACTGATGCCAATTCAGTCGGGTTTCAATCCTGGGTTAAAAGCAATCAGCGTCTAACCATACTGATGAGCTGTGATACAGCAAAACAGATCTGTCTGCGGATGACTATATATATATATATATATATATAATGGATTTGATACTTAATACAAATATGAAATTTATCACTTCACTGATTGTTATTCAGCACCATGAATCCAGATTTTTTGAACAAAGCTTTTTACAATCAATCAGTCCACTCATCAGGAGGTGTTAGCAATTATCTGCTGATTTTCATAATTTTATACAAAGTTGAAAAGAATTTTACATACTTTTTATTAGTGTTAATTGAATTTTTTTCTTCTTTGGGTGTATGAACTTGTGTATGTGTCTGTACAGCTGTCTGTGAAGAATGTCATGGTTACTTTTTTAATTTTTTTATTTTATTTTCTTGTCTCCTTATATTCTCATTATTCTTTTTATCTCTCGACTCTGAGTGTCAAAAATAATGTAACAATGTTATTTTTGTTGTCAGACAGGACTTATTTTTAGGTTAATTTTGCTTGAATATTCTTGGGTTTTGTGAAGTTTTATGCAAATATGCATATTCCATTTTTTTTTCTTTTATTTCTAGTTTAAATAAATTTTAATTAATTCCTAAGATAGCAAAATAAATAAATATAACACATGAACCTTATGCAGGTACATGTTTTTTTTTTTTTGTGTATGTGTGTATATATATATATATATATATATATATATATATATATAGTCATCCGCAGACAGATCTGTTTCACTGTATCACAGCTCATTAGTATGGTTAGACTCCGATTGCTTTTAACCCAGGATTGTAACCTGACCAAATTGGCATCAGTTGGCAATTCTACCTCGCAGCTATGGGCGCTCGGTAGAAGAAGGCAGACATTTTAGCATGTATATTGTCATTATACACGCCCAATAGCCAGAATTCTCTAATCCATTATTGTTTAATACTTAGTTTTTGATCCTAATAGGGTTAGACCAGGACACATTTGTATTAAAAAGTGTTCTATACAATTATATTGTAGAACTTTTGAATATTTTCCATTTTAAACAAGTTATTTTGCTACCCAGGTTTCTACCATGAGTGGTGTCTTCAGGCAATTTTTAATAACCTTAATCAAGTTATTAAAAATCACCTGAAGACCCCACTCATGGTAGAAAACTGGGTAGCAAAATAACTTGTTTAAAAATGGAAAATACACACACATATATATATATACACATTATGTGATGTACAGTTAGGATAATGGCCATCAACACAAAGTGAGTGCTTTTTAGTCTTTCATGCCAATGTCCAAAGAGTCTGAGCTCCAGAAACATGGATTAGTTTTAAAGCTTTCATTACACCCGAGCAACGCCGGGTTATACTTCTAGTCAAACATAGTTTACTATTCATACTGTTTTTAAACCATAAAAATGTAATTCCTTTTTCTTAAAGAAATATTGTAACTACAGCTTGAAGATATTCCACTTGAAACCTGACAAGCAGTGGTGGGGAAGAAAAGAGTTAGTTTTTTTCCCTCTTTTCATCTTTCTTTTCAAGTTTTCAATTGGCCCTGACCTTTGACCTTGATCTATAGATCCTTCTTTCCAAAGTAGTTAATATTTACCCAGCCTAAGGCAAATCTAAATTGTTACTGCCTTCTTGCAGAGGAAGAAGAGAGGTTGAAACAACTTGCTTTAAATTTAAAGGGTTCCTCATATTTCAACCATCCAATTTAATAAACACTTTGCAGAGGAGGCCTCTCTTGATGCAATGCTGGAACATAGTTTTCATGTTTTGCTGGCAAGAATCTCTGTTGCTTAGTCATCGACATATTAGTGATAGCATCAGAATTGTTCAGCATTTAAGAAAACAACTTCACAAAAACAGATGCCCTTTTGATTGCACAGGACTAAAACATTATGAAAACAAATATGTCTAGATAATTATATATAGATATTGTATTAATACAGCATTATCTCCAAGAGAATCTCAATGAACAAAATGGAAAAAAACAGAAGTAAATCAATAAAAAGCTGAAACCTGCAAGCCAGTCTTGGAGAAAGCATTACAAGATTAGTTTAAATCAATCTCTCTACATATATAGAAGAGATATAGGCAAGTTTCACTATGAATGACAGACAAGGTGCTGTGGTTGAGTTTTTGTTTATATATATATATATATATATAATCACTTTTCATGTGATTTTACAATTCTTTATTTTCCAGTACAAAAATTTTTAGGCTTACAGTCATATCATGTTGAATACACCGGTTCTCACTCAATCACTGAAGTTAAGCAATGTTGAGCCTGGTCAGTACTTAGATGGGTGACCACTTGGGAATACCAGGTGCTGTAAGCGTTTAGTGATGGATGTGCCTTTGTGGTGCATGGATATCTTCTCAGAAAGAGAAATCGGTTAGCCGAGTTGAAATTCCAGTTAAGTACCCTGCATTCACTTAAGCACTGGGTCCCTTCAGAAAAGTATTTAATCCGTCCCTTCCCTCCAGTTATGAGTTAAATAACAAGGGTAGGACTTAGGGACCCTGTCGTTAAAAACAAATTCCAATGAATCTTGATACTCGAAAAGAAAAAAATTATTACTAGACACAAAACTTATATAAAACAACAATAAATTGTTGAAAGAAAAAGGTATTACCAGCAATAAATAAAAAAATTTAGTTGGCAATAAATGACCTGCCGAGGTTGATATGCCATAAAAACAAAACCAACCAACCAATATAAATTTTTTAAAAAAATCATCCAAATGTTTTATTTCTTCCAAGCATTTTCATACTTTAGCTATAATCAGAAGCCATGAAAGTATTTCTACAAATACTTTCATGGCTTCTGCTCCGATGAACTTACCTCACTACTGCCCCCTATATATGTATTTACTCGAGTCACAAGATTAGCAACTAGGTCCCACTCTTTTAATGTGAAACCAATAAAATGTAAACGCAAATTCTACTCCATCAGCTTCTTTTCTCGCACTTCCCACCTGTGGAATTCTTTTCCATTTATCTGCTTCCTCAACAGCTATAATCTCCAAGAATTTAAATGTAAAGTCAATAGTCCCCTCCTATCTCACTAATTTGCATCCTCTCTCTCATGCTCCTTTCTCTGTCCACTCCTCTCATCAGTTTTCTCATCCTTCTCTTACCCACTTCCTGACACCCCCTATAACCTGTCACTCTTTCTCATAACTTTCCTCCTTTGTAGCCCCCTGCAAAACAGTGGCAGTAAAATACCTTACTTGGGTGATATGATTTTAAAAAAAAAAATTATCAAGGAAGAATTTTATTTTAGTTTTAACTGAATATATTGATTGTTTTATGTATCTACATCTTATAGGAACAGACATCACATTGTGGCCATGTCCATAGTTAATATTATTGAGTGTTGACATTACCTCTTTTTATTAATAATGCGTCAATTATTTTTAGCTTCATTTTACTTGTGGATGGTGCTATTATATTTCGATTATTGATGATAATATACAAACGATATATATATATATATATATATATATATATATACACACACACACATGCACACATATAAAAACGTGTTTGGTGAAGAGAATATGATATAAATGTCTATATATTAACAATGTAAAGCAAATAAAAGACAAGGTGGAAAAATTGTGTGTATTGTTTTTCATCACCAAGGACTTCATTGAACTAAAGTAATGTTTTTGTGACAGTAGTCATATATATGAAGGAGAGGGGGGAACATAGAAAAACACAAGTGCTGCTTATAATTATGAAACAACAGAAAATGCTAGAAATATTATATCACTGAAACTTAACATTTTTAAATTCATTTTTGCTTTTTTTTAATGTATCTGGTGTTGTCTAGTCAATTTCATTTAGTTACCATTTGTTTTTGGTTTCATTTTTATTACTGTTATATTACTGTTATTTTTATTATCCCACATTGTGACAAGAGAAGCCCTGCCAAGAAAGGTGAAGTGTTGTAAGAAGCTGGACACAAATTTAATATGAATGATCTAGTAATCAAAGCACTTTATATACACTTTTTACCTTAATAAATGGATTTCTTCTGCTTTTTTTAATGAAAGAAACAATTTCAAATCAAAATTATGTTCAGACTTATTATGGTGAGTGTCTAATGAATCAGTTAATCAGTTAATTTTTTTTCCACTTAGTCACACACACACACACACACACACAGGCACACACATGCACACACATATAATATATATATATATATAATCAGAATAACACTGATAATTTTTTATGGCCTATCAACCTTTTGAAGGTTATTCAAAACCAGAAAATATTTCCACATAAATTTGAGTTGATAATGATATTACTAATACGTAACTTAACTAATTAACCCATTGTCAGGGGTAGAAGAGGTGGATTTGTATCTTTCCCAAGGGTATTGGTGCATAAATGAATATAACAAACCTAACTGGTATTAGAACTCACCTGTCCAACTCCAAGCCATCATTCATTATACCATCTGCACATCCAAGCTTAGATCATTTGTTATTTTTTAGTGGTAACCCATCTAGGTAAATACCAAGCTTAACATTGCCTAACTTCAGAGAACTGGTGTTTCTATGTGATTTGGAGATAAGTTAGTGATAATTAGACACACACAAACACAAATGGAATAAGAATTATTCAATCCTTAATATATGGCATGATTGGTTTTAGCTGCAAATTTCTGGCTTGGGATAACAAATGTTGCTTGTTTGAATATTTGTCATGAAAACAGTTACAGAATAGTGAGAGGCTAACAAAGTTCCTTTTGCAATAAAAAAGGTTGTTGATATAATGCTCGTAAAGATAGAAGGTGGTATCAGGTACTTCCTAGTATGAGTCCAACTTTTAGCATCTTTATGGATGGATTGTACATATGAGTTCACCTAGATTTGAAGTAAGCTTATCCCCTAAGAGATATTCAAGCTAAGGAGTATCATTAGGAGAAAAGCTCAGTGGCTTGCCCTGGACGTCTGGAGGTGGCTTGCCCTGGACGTTTGGAGGTGGCTTGCCCTGGACGTCTGGAAGTTCCTTGCCCTGGGCGCCTGGAGGTTCCTTGCCCTGGGCGCCTGGAGGTTCCTTGCCCTGGGCGCCTGGAGGTTCCTTGCCCTGGGCGCCTGGAGGTTCCTTGCCCTGGGCGCCTGGAGGTTCCTTGCCTTGGACTTCTGGAATTTTCTTCTGTTGGTGCTAAAGATTATTTCAGACTATAAGTGAAACAAACTTTTTAATTCACTCTGTATATTTTTTACTTTTCATAATAATTCTTTCTTGCAAACTTAACAGGAAGAAATGAAATTTATCTTGATTTTTCTCCTACTAATTACTCATCATTGATGACAAGGTAGCTTGACAGATATGATTGATGACAATAACAAATGTTTTTATTAAAAAGAAAGATTATGAAAAGTTATTTTTCAATTAGAAATTAATTTGCCTTGAGAGAAGTTACACAGTGAACTTAATTCAGCTTTGTTTTATAAAACAAGCCAACTCACAATCAGTATTAACAAATCATTCCATTTTCATTATGATGCATCTTGAACACTTATGTTGACAGGTACTCAGTATTTTGTTAACTAGTTCCAATGTTGCAAATAAAATAATATTTTAGATGCATATATATATATATATATACACACACACACACACACACACACACACGTGGCTGAGTGTTAAGAAGGTTCATTTTTCAAACTTGAGACCCTGGTTAGTATCTTGCCATGACTGATTTGTCAGGAAGCTGACATATTGGAAAAGCAATCCCAGCATATGGTAGCATTTGAAAGTGCCTGAAAACCATACCACTAGTTGACCCAAGCCTTTGTGAATGAAATTGAGTAGATGGGAGTGTTAGTTGATGGTTGTGTCAGCATTATGTCACAAGTTATACTGATAGAGGGTTTAAATGTACTGACTTTGTTCCAACTGTTGATCATGTCAGATGATATGCTCTCTCCCAGAAACTCTAACTTTGGTATGCTTTGTCTAATTGCAATATAAATCACAGGTGAGTTCTATGGTTATTAAGTAAAAACAAATGTGTCTGAGCAGGTCTCTCTAACAGGGAATTGCTAAACCACACTAGTAGATACTCAGAAATGAGTAGCCAGTCATTATCTATATCAGTCATTCTGACTGAGGGTTGAGTGTACTAGCCTTGTTCAAGCTGTTGATTTTGCCAAGAATACATCCCATGAATTGTAATTAAATTTGGCTCAGCATAGTTTTATTATAAACCATGGGTAGATGCTATAGGTGTTGAAAAAACACAAATGTGCCTGGGAAGGCATCTGCAACAGTGGTTAGTTAGCAAACCTGATAAATAGGCATACTTGGAAACAAGTGGCTAGCCATTATATACAAGATGATTATATATTCCATATATATTGAATTACATATAAATGTATATGGTATATTGTTATGTGCGTATCTAAGGAATGTAATGGGTAGGTCCTAATACTTATATAATACAAAATGAACATGGCCCAGTGGATATAGACATTGGTTAGTTCCAGTGACTTGTGAGTTCAATAGCAGGTTACAGCAGTAGGAAACAAGTAACTTAGAGAGTTGAGTTAAAAGGAGATAACTCATGACTACCAAAAGAAGCTTTGCACAAGAAATGAGAATGAGATACCCCAGTGATCATAATAAAAAGTTTGGTTCAAAATTCCTAGCACCTGAAGAAGGCCGGAGCATACAACGATCAAAACATCATACAAATCACAACCAAGATGAGGACAATAGTCCAAATAACGTAAATAGTGTACATCGGACTCTATTGTGAGAGTTCTTACTGGGTAGCAGTTTTCTTCTTAATGCAGCTTGCGAGTCTTGTATTTGATGATATTATAAATATTACTACTTAATTTCCAGCCTCCGTTTGGGTTATTACTTACACAGTGACCTTATATATAAGGTAATATAAAATGTTAGACATATGCATCATATATCATTATGTTGCAGGTATACAAATTAACTCAAAAGTCCTGAATGTTTTGATTTATTAATAAAAAGGGTATACAACGGTAAACATCCAGAACCTGTTGCCAATGTATTTCCAACTGAATGAATGAAATTATCATGAGAGAATAAAAGAAAAACAGTAGGGAAGTTAGAATTATAGATGAAGAGTCAGAATTTTTAATATTTGATTGCTTAATAAATCTGACTTTACACACACCTATACCTTTTCAGGAGCCAATGAAAAGAACACTTGTATTGAAGAATTAACTAATAGAAAATTCCCTTTCATTAGATAATTCTCTTACATATTTTTGCTATATGCAGATGTAGTCAAGAACCAAATAGATACAGAATCTTATTTATTGACCAACCAAAAAAACAGAAAAAAATATTAATTGTTGATCCTATTCTTGGTCAGCAAAATGCATAAATGCACATGATTTTTGCCTTTTCTCTTTGGAAGGCCATGGATCACCTCCACCCCCACAGATAGAAGTCTGGGTGATCTTCATTTTCTTACACTCTCACTTTTACATTTGAGCTGCATTTATCAATTCTCCTTCTTTTATGCCTCATCATTAATGAAAGAAAGAACAAATATAGAATCACAAATCATCTGCTTAGGCATTATAAAACCAGATGATATGCATATCACTTGATAACTCTATCTTTGACTTTTCTTCTACCTCACAAGTGTAAGGCAACAAAAGAAAGAGAGGAACAAAAAAAATAATCAACATACAAATGTTTATTACTATTGTGCATGTGTTAAAACTATCAACTAGACTTTTCTTCAAAATCACTTCCTCTTAAATTCAACAAAAAAAAACTTTTTACACTTGATCAAACTCTTCAACAAGAGGAAACTTTTGCAGGAAGATTTTACAGTACATTGAATAATACATGTCAGATATGTTGAATTTTTTTTTCTTTGCTGCTACTTCGCATTTTCAAGCCTTACTTTCTATTATTTGCTATGACACTACCTAGATAGCTAAATTTCAATGTCCCTAAAGTGTAACTCTCATTTTTTAATATCCTTTTTTGCTCACATAAGATGTGAAAATTTATGTCTGTTTGTTGTTATATTTCCACGAGATTAAATATATTTTTACTGTCAACTAAAAACAGTAAGTTAGTTTTTATTGTATATTATGTAATTATGAAAGACTCAATAATACAAAATAACATAGTCTTAAATAATTGATTTATGAACTTTATTCTACAAAATATAAAATAAAATAAGAATTTTTTTTAAATTATTGTTGTGGAGGAATATCCTGTCTTACCCAGGAATGGGTATTATAAAAGACCTGGACTAGAACGAACTACAGAGTGTTTGTGACTATACAAGAGTCTCCGTCATGACACGGGAGTGACTGAGAGTCTCCGTCATGACACGAGAGTTATCAACTTTAGTTGAGAGTTAGACGTCACTAGACAGAAGCCTTCTTCTCAAGACAGACGCATACGTCCTATACAGAGAGATTGCCTTCTTTATTGTTAACTGTTCATTGGTGTACATGTATTTGGTTTATTTGTATAATAAATCTCTCTTTATATATCCTCAGTGTTAAGAATTATTTCTTGCACTATTCTTTCTCTGTTTATTTCCTCCCAAGATATAAGTTATGTATACACCATTTTATGCAATGACTTGTTGCCACTTTGATACATTTTAAGGAAGATTTTGATATGGGGAAGTATAGGAAATTTTTCACTGAGGAGTCTCGAATATCATCATCACTGGGTAGACAGGGCTAACTAGACTTGGGTGGCAACAAGTCTGAGAGAAAAAAAGTTTTGATTCCAAAAGGTTGACAACAACTAATAGAAAATCTTTGGTATCTATCTAAGAATGCATGACAATTCACAGATAATAAAAAAATAAATTTGCAAAGAGGAATGCCTTTTTTCTTTTTTTTTTCTTTTTTAAATGTTGGGAGTGGTCAGATGATATGGTCCTTGTTAGGTGGTATAGATCTTAGTGATTTTTCTAGTCCCAGTCTCTATATAGGATTGTCCTCTTCAAGAATCTAAATGAATTCATTTGCTTGAAGCCATTTTCAATCATTGATCTGAAAAAATAATTGATAGCTTCCTCCTCTCCTTTTAGTCCTGTACACTGAGGTGTATGAGACCACAGTTTTCAACAACGCTAAATGCTCAAAAGTCGGAGAAAAGTATCATTACTTTCTCTCAGTTACATATGCTATTCACTTTTATTGTTTCTTTACTGATCTGGTTTTTGTTATCTGGTAATGCTCTTTGCTTTTCATTCTGTAGCACCAATCTACAGAGTCTGATTAATGATTGTCTGTAGGCCCTAAAGGATTCATTGGCTTGAAGCCATTTTTAATGATTGATCTATAAGAATGGTTGAATATCTGATAGTTTAGATATTTTTGAACGGGTTGGATGCCATGTATGACATCCATATTATCTTTGATATTTGGTAAAGCTCTTTGTAATTCACTAATGCCAATCTATATGATCTGATGATGGATTGTCTACTTTTACAGTGATCCTAATTTATTGATTTTAAATACAAATGAAGTTGCGAATAGTCACTGTTGCCTTTCATTGTGAAGGAACATGACATTTAAGGAAGATTTCTGATAAAACCACTTAGATTTTCTTGATTATCTGATACATAATTATTGAGCAATAGATGCAGTAGAATGTTGATACGATTAGGTGAATACAAAACATTTTCAATGGATAGTAACAATACAATATACATTGCACATTATAAACAATAGATTGTATTTGAAATTAAAATGAAAACAAAGATCAACACTTGGAATAAAACTAAAAAGCATGGCAAATAGTTTTCAAAAGTAATTAAAAAG
Source organism: Ascarosepion bandense (assembly GCA_037127315.1). Classification (NCBI taxonomy): domain Eukaryota; kingdom Metazoa; phylum Mollusca; class Cephalopoda; order Sepiida; family Sepiidae; genus Ascarosepion; species Ascarosepion bandense. The sequence goes on from JBBBDQ010000499.1 coordinate 2,673,952, forward strand.
CTCTTTTTACTAAAGTCTGCAATTCAGGCTGAATATTATATTAAAGAGCTCTCATGATTATTTCCTTTACATTATGCTGAGATGAGGGTCCAAATACTTTTCTGCAAATTTTTAGTTACGAAAAAACAGTCTTAAATAAAAAAAAATTAAAAAAAATTACTCTTATGGCACTCTTTAATAGATTGTTCTACTTGTAAAACAAAAAGAAACAGAAAAGTTTTTTGCATTCATTAAAAATTCCTCAATCCATGGAATTTGTCAGAATAAAATGTTTTCATTGATTTAAAAGGGGACCCTGTGTATAATATCAATACAGTGTAAAATCTATACCTGACAATTTACAGAGTTATTTTATAGTATGAGTTTGGCGACTGCAGGCCTTAACTAGTTATGTTCCCAGTTTATTGATAGCTTACGCATTACTGAATTAGTTAAATGCCATACATGGCAGCCATGTGCAAGTCTAGATTTGAAATGATGAGGAAGCGTTGAATAAATTATAAACAGGAGAGAGGCATTCAACTTCTTCAGGTAGTTTTAACAGCTCACATATAGAAATAGGAATCTGGAGAGTGTCATGATCACTTATGTTCTGAAGAGACATGACATTAAATAAAAAATCTGACATTTAAATATTGGTGAAGCAAAGAAAGCACTTTGCTGTATCTACATATGACAGCCATATATTTACAGTTAGATTAATATGTAGAAATTCAACTTAAACTCCGAAAACAAAGCAAGCTGCATTGGGTTTTGCACTTGATGAACCCAATGAAGTTACTTGTTATTTAAATCTCTAAAGTATAGAAGGCTTCTGAGTGTAAACAAAGTTTATATGCAATGTCAAATGTACGTTAAATTTTCATTTAAATTGACATCTTTCTCCAAATAATGGAGGCAGTGAGAAACAGATGTGACATTCTCTTGATGATAGGTGTGATGGAGGAGGATAAATAATAGACATAAAAGCAAGTGATAACTTGATGCTGAGAGCTATGACATCTAATATTATATGCACTGAGTACATGAATACACACAGGGATGTATATATATATGCACACTCTCTAAGGTATATAGTTAAGGAATAAAAGATCTTTAGCTTATTGTATCCCCTCCACACACACACACACACACACACACATAAACTTAAGACTGATAGCTATATGGTATTTTAAATTCTATGCAGTATATAGGGTGAGTGTGTGTGTATGTGTATATATATATATATATATATATATTGCTCAGGTGTAATGAAAGCTTTAAAACTAATCCATGGTCCTGGAGCTCAGACTCTTTGGACGTTGGCACGAAAGGCTAAAAGAAATAGTTGTTTCCAGTTAAAGTGAAACTGTAGACTGAAAGAAAAATGAATGGATGTAAGTCAAATTCTGATTTCCTGGTATCGATATCAAATAAGTTTTTTTCATCGTAAAGTGAATTTTGAAGGCTAAATAAGTCCTCTGAGTAAATGGTATCATGGCTGAGACTAAGAACTACAACTATGCCTACTTAGAGCCAAACCCAAAGCAAAAACTAAAATAAAAGGGCTGAAAAAATATACAGACATACAGGCAGATAAACACACACACACACACACACACACACACACAAACATCTTGCCTTTTATATATATATATATATATATATATATTATCGATTTTCTGCACTATTCTAAGAACTGTAACCTTGAAACTTCTGGATATCATTTCTTATATTTTTGTCTATGAGTGTATCAAATTTTATTAAAATCGGACCACTCCTTCTATAACCTGATTTTTTTCAATTATCAATTTTTGATATTTATCGGGGGTACCTCGACACAAAACCTAGCTAAGAACACTCGCAGACGCCTATCATACAACTGTGTAAATCTTCTAGAAAATCCGTTCACCCATTCCAGAGTCTGTAGGTAATGGACATACACACACACACACACACTGACAAAGTTCCATTTATAAATAAGTTTAGATTAGTAGTGAACTAAGTGTATTGACAAGGAGATTATATTTAAAAATAAGTATTTGTGGTGTATAATATATGCAATTTTTCATAAATAGATAATAGAATAATTACAGTATGTAATATTTAATTAAATTATTAGCGCATATTAAAATTTCTATGTGCCATGTCCTTTCCGAATAGGGACGATCATGGCTCTCCACAACTTTATATCATTTATAGCTCTTAGTAATCTGTGTTTTCACTATTCTGCCCAATGCCTGTTCTGTCAATATTTATTTTCTGTATAAATACAAAAAATTGTGGCACAAAAAAAAACCATCCATCACCTCCCAATCCTTCATACACCACAATACTATAATCTTACAAGGGACACCTAAAAATGTGGGGGAATAACCCATGACAATAAAAATCTATTTATATACAAGATAATATAATTTAAAACATTTAATGAAAGATGAAATGATGGGAGGGGGATGAACCCAAAAACCAACCTAAAAATACAACAAATTTTTAAACTAATGCCTGTTCTGTCATCAGTTTCCACAAGCTTATTATGTAGGTTATACATTGATTCTCTCTATCCAGATTATCCTGTGAGTCATAAATTCTCCAAGCCCTCTTTCCTTCATTATTGCCATATTTCTTAAATTTTATCCATTGTACTTACTAGTCTTCTTTTGGTAATGTACACTGGATTTTTGAACTGAACCTTTTAGTCCACAATGGGGTGGACGATATAAAGGTTTTGTTTTGAAATTTGAAAGAAGACCAGGTATAGAACATCTGAAACGTTATGAATATGGCAATATAGTTGTTGAAGACAGTTAAAATGATGTAAATCATGTTAATTCTTACTGCTTGTCATTCAAGATGTTTATAAAAGTGTTCAAAGAGTTGTTAGTTCAATACCAGGCTACAGCAAAGAGGAATAAAACAAATTTAGAAAGTTGAGTTAAATGCTGCATAAGGTCTATACCGACGATATAGATCGACCACTTTCCACAATTATATGCTTTGGTCAGTGTTTACATTTAATGTATCAGTTGTCAGATGCATTATGTGCTGTAGTTTTAATAGAATACCGAATTTGTGTTACAAAGACATCCGGAAGTGGCATGACTCATGGATCGAGAGCAATCTACTCCAGTGACTGAAGTAAGGGTTCAGTTTAAAATTCTAAAAACCTGAAAAAGGTTGGAGCATCTGACAGCAAAAATAGTCTGAATATGGCAATAAAGATGTGGACAACTGTCCAAACAATGTAAATGATGTAAATAATTACAATACTTCATCTTGGAAATATAAACAAATAATGTTATCATGTATATACATATGCAGTTGTTCATGTGTGTTCAATTGTTCCAGACTTTTTTGAGTTTTGTTTAACGGCATATCAACCTCTGTGGGTTATTTAATGCCAAAAAGGTGGGATTTTAAGGTTTTGTTTCTTAATGTTTGGTTATAGTGGGAAGGTTGATTTAGTCAGATTTTAATGAAAATCTTTTGTTTTTATTCTTTTTTAGAAAACTGAAAATGTCTTCTAGTTTTGAATTCAAAATTTGTTTTGCTGAGAATAATTTTTTTTCTTTCAAAAATGTACTGTTGATAATGTTTTCGTTCAAAAATGTATATTTTTCTATAAAAGTCTGTTTATGTATATATTTCTTTAAAGGTGTATTTTTGAACTTTCATAGAGTTTTGACCCCAGTTTGCAGGACTAAATATTAGCCCATAACTGGGACCCTAATAGGTGCTACTACTCAGGGTCAGGGTTGACCTGGGAACAACAGCAATTAAGAGATGGTTCCATGCTCCTCACAACCTCCCAATCAGAGGCCTTGCTGCTGGATGCAGTTTACCATCATGCCCAGGACCACTGCCAGACTTGTTTGGTCAGATTTTGGGAAGTGGATTAGGCAGAGAATGCTTTACAAAAATTAATGGGTATGATAATAAACTACATCCATCAGCAAGGCATCTGATCAGGAGGTTTTGAAGAACATGGAACAACCTTCAATTGCTTTTATTACAAAAATGTGTGCCATTCAGCATGATTCGAACCTGCGACCCCTATCTACATAGGGGAAGCTACCATTTGATCTGGCAACATCTTAGACTGCTTGACCACGAATGGCCCCCAGTCTAAACTAGATAGGGGTCGCAAGTTCGAATCATGCTGAATGGCACACATTTTCGTAATAAAAATTTATTGTAAATAATCAGGCCAGTAGATATAAATGTATAATACTGTTTAATCAAAAACATAATATCTACTTAAATACGAGTATTGATAAAAAATAATGTTCAAACAATTCATTTCATATATATATATATACCATTGTATTTAACAGTTGAGACAGTTTAGCATAATGAACAGATAATGTAACATCTTAAACTCATTTGCTGATTGTGGTAGTGGTAAATTTGTTTACATTTCCAGCATTGTGAGTTCAAATCCAGATGATGTGTTGGAAAGTTGAGTTTGCTGATTTTTACGTCTAGCCAGTTTTGCTCATTGAGGATTGGTACAACACACTTTTTGGTATTCAGTACATCTAGCTCTAATAAGATCATTAAAAAAAATGTTCTGTTACTAAATGATATAGTTTTCTCAATATCTTTCAATATTTTCAATATTATTTTATATTATTATTTCAATATTATTTGCATTAATATCATCACCAGCTGCTGATTTCTTTTTTCTTATCCTTCTCGTCGTTTTTCAAAATTCATTTTTCTTCTTCCTCCTCTTTTCTTTTTAGAAGGCGGTCATGACGGGGCAATTAGAAGGCGGTCATGATGGGGGGGCAATTAGAAGGCGGTCATGATGGGGGGGCAATTAGAAGGCGGTCATGACGGGGGGGCAATTAGAAGGCGGTCATGACGGGGGGGCAATTAGAAGGCGGTCATGACGGGGGGCAATTAGAAGGCGGTCACGACGGGGGGGCAATTAGAAGGCGGTCACGACGGGGGGGGGGGGGGGCAATTAGAAGGCGGTCACGACGGGGGGGGCAATTAGAAGGCGGTCACGACGGGGGGGGGCAGTTAGAAGGCGGTCACGACGGGGGGGGCAGTTAGAAGGCGGTCACGACGGGGGGGGCAGTTAGAAGGCAGTCACGACGGGGGGGCAGTTAGAAGGCAGTCACAATAACAGAATTAATATAAAAGTAGTCATAATGAAGTTAAAATATTACAGTTAATATAGAAGCAATAGTCATGATGAAAATCATAATGAAATCAATAAGAAAGTAGTGGTCATAATGGATATAATGGTTATAAGTAATAATGGAAGTAATAAAAAGCTAGTTACCATTATAGGAGATATAATAAAAACAATGTAAGTAACTAAGTATGGAAATTATAATAAGATCAAGAAAAGAGCAGTTGTTGTAATCAGTTCTCGACTATATATTTAGTCTGATGATATAACTGAACTTCAGTCCCTTTCCTGCTAGCATGATGTAGCTTCCCTCTGCAGAAGTTGAGGAGAATAAGTGATGTGGAGCATGAAAGAAGAGGGAAAGAGTGAAGGAAAGAAAATGGGTAGGATCACAATGAGAAGTTTCGAGAGAGAGAGAAGTAAAGGAAAGAAATAAGAGAAAAAAAAGAAACAAAGAGTCTAGAAAAATAATATTTCACAGATAAATTGCAGTGTTGTGTGGCCCAACACATTATTTGATACTTTGCGTAACATTGCACAATGGTAGATGAAATTCTCATTCGCCCACTTGACATAAAAAATGTCTTGAAGATAAGGCACTTAATTGTTAATTTATGATTGCATTCACAATTCACATTGAATGGTTTAACCTGGCACCTTATCTTTATACAGCAGCAACATCAAGCAGTTGGTTTATGGCCTTTTTTTTTTTTTTTTCTATCTTCATGATCTGAAAATGCATAATTATTATCTCCCTTGGCTTGCTTCTTGGCATTTCATTTCTTTGCAGCCTCAGTTTGGGCTTTAGAAAACTAGAAATCCCTTACCGAGTTTTTAATAGGACTTAGATCAATTCTATGTGCACAGGGTACTTGTTAATTGCCATGCAGATAAAGAAGACTGGAAAAGGCATGGTCAATCCCTGATATGTAAGGCATCTCCAAAGGGAAAGGCTGTACAATTTTTATCTCTACTTCTATATATGCATGGTGGGTAGACACACATTGAATACGTCAAGCCTTGTCAGTATCTATATGTGTGACTGCTTAGGAAAACTAAGTGCTGTAAGTTTTGAGATGAAGGTGGTGTAATGAATAATGGTTGGCAATTGAAAATTAGAGAGCTGAGTTCTGATTCAAGTCAGGTTTGTTATATTCATTTACATGCAAATACTCTTGGAAAAGATATGTATCCACTAACTATTGGTTAATTAGTAGAATTTATATTAATTGAAATTATCTCTAAATAAAAAAAGAATCTTAAAATCTAAAAATATTTTCTGGCTTAAAATAACCTGCAAATTATTCAAAAACCTTGGATTGACTTGAAATTTTTATTCAAGTAGCAACAAATTAATCGCAAATAAAAACATGAATTTTATTAAAGGAACACAAATGCTTTGCTTGTATCTTCACATGTTACTATGAAATACTGAGGTAACTCTAGAGAAAAACAAAAACAAGATCTCTGTTGCAGGAACAGAAATGTTCATGTATTACTATGAAATATTGAGGTAACTGCAGCAGAAATGCCCAGTGAACTCAGAAATGGACACTTGAACATTTTTGTAAATGATATTGAGCAACATCTTGGCAAAAAACAGACAGTTTAATCATTTTAGAACTGATATTGTTGAAGTTATGATCATTTGAAGTTCATCAAAACTCAGACAAGTTTAATCATATATGATAGAAGAAAAGTATCGGATAATTGTTTTTTTCCAGTCTCTTTTTACTAGAAAAGTCATTAGTAACTTGTTGAAATGAGTGACAGGTTTAACTTGATAATTTGTTAGGATTTGGAGGCCCTATAAAAAATTCAGGAAAATTAACAGGTCTTTTTTTCTTCTGATCTTATAAATATGAATAATTTTTTTTTTTTTTTTAAGCACAGCTGTGCGTTGTGGTACAGTGGATATCAGTTTGGAACGAGAAACCGAGGAGCCAAGTTCGAATTCCAGTTGAATCCATTGTATTCACTTACGCACAAATACCCTTGGGAAAGGTATTAATCCGTCTCTTCCTTCAAGTTATGGGTTAAATAGCAGGACAGATTGGGTTCTATAGCCTTGGTCGGCAACCAGTCTACCGCAGAAAGCAATGGCAAACTACTGCGGAATAATCTTCTGCCCAGTCAGTCATGTCTCGAAAGAGACATCACTCAAGCGTGTATCACGTATGGCACTTAACTGACTGACTGACACAGGGGGTTACATAGGAGGAAAGTGATTAGACAGAGTGATAGGTTATAGGGTGTGCCAGGAAGTGGGTAAGGGAAAGATGAGAATACTTATGAGAGTGGAGTGGATGGAGAAAGGAGCATGAGAGAGAGGATGCAGGTTAGTGAGATAAGAGATGACTATTGACTATACATTTAAATTCTTGGCGATTGTAGCTGTCGAGGAAGCAAGTAAATGGAAGGGAATTCCACAGGTGGGAAGGGCGAGAAAATAAGATGGAGTAGAATTTGCATTTACATTTTATTGGTTCCACAGTAAAAGGGTGGAACCTAGTTGCTAATCTTATGGCTCGAGTAAATTCATATATAAGGGGCACCAGTGAGCTAAGTGCATCAGAGCAGAAGCCGTAAAAGTATTTGTAGAAAAGACACAGGGAAGCCACATTGCACTGGTGAAAAAGTGACTGTATCTGAGTTGCCAAATTGGAATCAATCACATTACAGATTAAGTAAACAGAAGGGAATTCCACAGGTGGGATGTGCAAAAAATGCCAACAAAAAATACCCATGATAAACTTTTTCCTCCTCTTTATTAGAAGTTCCAAATTGGCAGATCGCCTGCAATCTCTCTCTCACTGGCACGACATGGCTTCCCTGTGTCTCTTCTATAAATACTTTCACGGCTTCTGCTCCGATGAACTTAGATCACTGGTGCTCCCTAGGTTCGAATTTGCACGAGATACTAGATTAGCAACTAGATTCCACTCTTTTACAGTGAAACCGATAAAATGCAACCACAACTTCTACTTTAACAGTTTCTTTTCTCACACTTCTCGACTGTGGAATTCCCTTCCACGTGACTGCTTCTCTGATGGCTACAATCTCCAGGAGTTTAAATGTTAGGTCAAAAGACACCTCCTAACACACTAACTCGCTTCCATTCTTTGAAATACTCTTCCCATCCACCCAACCCCCAGCCTCCGTATCCATACCCATCTATCACCCCACTTCTGACATTCCCTATGTCTAACCACTCCTTCTCTTTACCTTCCCCTATGTAGCCCCGAGCGCAATAGTGGCAGTGGAATGCCTTGCTTGGGGTGAAATGATTAAAAAAAAAAACAAAAAAAAACTTCAAAATATCTTTTTTAATCCTTTCACCCACAAACAATATGGGACTGCCACTAGTGTACAGGGGGTGAAAATCTGAAAAAAGAAGCCTAAATGAATTAAATGCAAAATTTGGGCTCTACTTGCCTTTTCACTGCAGACCAGTGTTTTTAGAGCTAAACTTTTATGTAATTAGAAAAGTGAGCATTTTATTTTAATCTTCCTTATAAATACAAATATCCATTAGAATGTTCTATAATTGAGCTGAAAATATTTAAGGAGTGCTCAAAAAGCACCAATGTCTGCTAGGCTCTATTGTGAAAGTCCATGGAAATATCACTCTATACCTTTGGCGAGAGTAAATTTTCTTGATTTTCAGAGTTCATCTTACAGCAATCTTTCATTATACACCAAATTCTTTAGGAAGTAGTCTCTCCACAACATCCTGTCTTTTGAAATTTGAAGTAACTTCTGGATATTTGTCTTGTTGACGACCATCAGCTCAAAGTATATTATGTCTTGTTTGCCCTGCTATTTTAACTATTTGCCCAGTGAGTGTTAAATTATCCAGGATTTCTTTCTTCATAATGTCCATGAAATTTCACCTCTTCCTGATTAGCCATTTCTTTGTTCTTCCTATTCTTGAAACTTCCTTCTTACTCAGATGATCTATGCTAAACTTGGTTTCATATTAGCTGTGTGGGAATTGTCTAACATTCACTGGTATACCAAAATTGGAGAAAAAACCCTTTTAACTGTTAACATAAGTATATTTTATTAATAAAAAAATAGCTGCAAATTTTGATATTTCTATGTGCAGTTTCCTTTCAGCAGGTAGATGATCATGAGTTTGACATCCCAAAACATGACTTAAATCTTGGGAAATTTTAAAAAATCTGGAGTATTTGTAAAATAATTAAATGATATTTTAAATGCATAGTACAAAGAGAAAGGTAAAAATCTTTTTAATGTTATCTAAAGACAAAAAAAGGTAAAAACATTTTTTTTAATGTTATCTAAAGACAAAAAAAGGTAAAAACAATTTTTTTAATGTTATCTAAAGACAAAAAAAGGTAAAAACAATTTTTTTAATGTTATCTAAAGACAAAAAAAGGTAAAAACAATTTTTTTAATGTTATCTAAAGACAAAAAAAGGTAAAAACAATTTTTTTAATGTTATCTAAAGACAAAAAAAGGTAAAAACAATTTTTTTAATGTTATCTAAAGACAAAAAAAGGTAAAAACAATTTTTTTAATGTTATCTAAAGACAAAAAAAGGTAAAAACAATTTTTTTAATGTTATCTAAAGACAAAAAAAGGTAAAAACAATTTTTTTAATGTTATCTAAAGACAAAAAAAGGTAAAAACAATTTTTTTAATGTTATCTAAAGACAAAAAAAGGTAAAAACAATTTTTTTAATGTTATCTAAAGACAAAAAAAGGTAAAAACAATTTTTTTAATGTTATCTAAAGACAAAAAAATGTAAAAACAATTTTTTTAATGTTATCTAAAGACAAAAAAAGGTAAAAACAATTTTTTTAATGTTATCTAAAGACAAAAAAAGGTAAAAACAATTTTTTTAATGTTATCTAAAGACAAAAAAAGGTAAAAACAATTTTTTTTAATGTTATCTAAAGACAAAAAAAGGTAAAAACAATTTTTTTAATGTTATCTAAAGACAAAAAAAGGTAAAAACAATTTTTTAATGTTATCTAAAGACAAAAAAAGGTAAAAACAATTTTTTTAATGTTATCTAAAGACAAAAAAAGGTAAAAACAATTTTTTTAATGTTATCTAAAGACAAAAAAAGGTAAAAACAATTTTTTTAATGTTATCTAAAGACAAAAAAGGTAAAAACAATTTTTTAATGTTATCTAAAGACAAAAAAAGGTAAAAACAATTTTTTTAATGTTATCTAAAGACAAAAAAAGGTAAAAACAATTTTTTTAATGTTATCTAAAGACAAAAAAAGGTAAAAACAATTTTTTTAATGTTATCTAAAGACAAAAAAAGGTAAAAACAATTTTTTTAATGTTATCTAAAGACAAAAAAAGGTAAAAACAATTTTTTTAATGTTATCTAAAGACAAAAAAGGTAAAAACAATTTTTTTAATGTTATCTAAAGACAAAAAAAGGTAAAAACAATTTTTTTAATGTTATCTAAAGACAAAAAAAGGTAAAAACAATTTTTTTAATGTTATCTAAAGACAAAAAAAGGTAAAAACAATTTTTTTAATGTTATCTAAAGACAAAAAAAGGTAAAAACAATTTTTTTAATGTTATCTAAAGACAAAAAAAGGTAAAAACAATTTTTTTAATGTTATCTAAAGACAAAAAAAGGTAAAAACAATTTTTTTTAATGTTATCTAAAGACAAAAAAAGGTAAAAACAATTTTTTTAATGTTATCTAAAGACAAAAAAAGGTAAAAACAATTTTTTTAATGTTATCTAAAGACAAAAAAAAATGTAAAAAAAATTTTTAATGTTATCTAAAGACAAAAAAAAATGTAAAAAAAATTTTTAATGTTATCTAAAGACAAAAAAAATGTAAAAAAAATTTTTAATGTTATCTAAAGAGAAAAGCAATTAATATTTCAAATACCCAATCTTTTATGTATCATGTCTTTCCGCAACTTTCTATTCTTTATAAGTCTTATTAATATTGTCCTCTGTTTTTGTCATATTTATACAAGTTTATTAGATAGGTTGCTTGCTGTTTCTTTCTGCACCTCTATTTTTTGTATTGGTATCACCCCATTCAAGGCAGTAAAGCCACTCAGACACAAGAGATTACAGAGTGAGGAAGAATTAGGAACATAAATGTTAATAATAAGTAATGAAGATAGTAGATAGTGATTAACATCACATTTAAATTTTAGCAGATTAAATTTGGCTGGAAAGCATAAAGCCAGAAGTGCGTTCCACAAGAGAGAAGTCTGAGAAAAGAAACCGTGAGCATAGAACTTACGGCTAGCTCTTGCAAGTTCAACTGTTAATTGAAGAGATACACTTAAGTGCTGCACTTCTCGCACTTTCCACCTGTGTAATTTCCTTCTGTTTACTTGCTTTCCCGACAACTACAATCTTCAAAAATTCAAATGTAAAGTCAATAGTCATCTCCTCTCTCACTAACTTGCATTCTCTCTCTCAGGCTTCTTTCTTTGTCCATTCCACTCTCATCAGTATTCACATCCTTCTCCTACTCTCTTTCTGACATCTCCTGTAACCTGTAATTCTTTCTTATAACTTACCTCTTATGCAACTGCTCAACAGCGGCAGTAAAATGCCTTGCTTGAGGCAACATGATTATAAAAAAAAAATACAAAAAAATCTATGTACCATAGCAAAGATTTTACTTGATTTGAATATATTGTCTATAACTTTATTTTAAATCATGTTGTATTTCCCACTTATCAGGCAACAAACATTGATAAAATACCCAAGATATAATGAAGGTGAGATAGTTTTAAATGATAATATGATACTGGCTGTTTAAACTGTACTTTTCCTATTCATATCATATAGCTCATCTTGTCAGGACATCTCTGATAATAACACTCATTGGAGAAACATGTGCTAGTAAGAGTGATGGAGATTTAACAACAGTGTAAATGTTTGGTTATCTAATATTAGACTTGTAAAGTTCAAGATTCACTCATCATACCTACAATAAAAGCAATTGTAGCCACACCTATGATGATAACAGGGATAACTGTATGAATAGATGGTCTTTGGCGCAAATGATTCCAATTGTGCGGTGCAAGAGAAAAGAGAATTCTGAGATATTTATTTATTTTATTTTCCTGGTGGGGAGAAATTTTCATGGAACTGAGATGTATCTAGCAGAAATTGAAAAACCATTGATTTGTAGAATTGGGGATGGGAGGAGTATGATGGCTAGTGCCTTCTTGGGGTATGGTTGCTGCAAGTTGCTAAGCATTTTTGCATGATTATATTGAATTCATGGGAAGATTTTGTAACTTTGTGGCATTCTTAATGTGTGTGTATGTGTATATATATATATATATATATATATATCCACACGCACACTATTTTTCTATATTTGTCTGTGTCCGTTTATTCCTATGTTTATCTGAGTACTGAATTTCCGATTGAGATATGTATGTATATAACTCTAAATTTAGTGTATCGAGGCAGCAAATAATTTTCTAAACATATACTGTTAAATATAAGAGACCATGAATGTCTATTATGTTTAATCATGAGCCGTTCTAAACGTATTTTGGCTTTAATTTCAGTTGAAAATAAAGACTATAAGCTTTCGGCTCACATGAGCCATCTTCAGAGGTTATTAAGATGGTAATACAATAACATCCACCATCACCGATGATTTTATTTTGTGTTGACATAAAACTCCACTAGGCAATGGCAATAGTTACCAAAAATAACAAATGCAGTTCGCAAATTTGCAATGTGGTTCTATGACGTCACACCGCATGATAGCGCGAAATGACAACAGAACCATGTATTCAAATGCAATGTAATGTGTTATGACCGAATTTAAACGTGATTTTATTAAGTGTGGGTTGTTTTGGATTTAATGTACATGGCCTCCAATATCTGAAGGTTCTTTTTACTGTGTGTATGAATAAGGATTATTGTATTGTTGACTAAAATCTGTCTGATATTAACATAAACATAGAGGTGATATCAGACAGATCTTAGTCAACAATACAATAATCCTTATTCATACACACAGTAAAAAGAACCTTCAGAATTTTTGTCTTTATTTTCAACTGAAATTAAAGCCAAAATACAACGTTTAGAACGGCTCATGATTAAACATAATAGACATTCATTGTCTCTTATATTTAACAGCATATGTTAAGTATATAACTCTGTATATCCTACTTCATACCGATCTATATATCTGTCATTTTTCTCTCTTGTTCAACATAATACTATCAAATATTTATCACTTTTAGTTGTGTTATTAAATGTACATAGCATCATTGAGTGTGTATAATTTCTGGTTACTCATTTTTTAGTACACTCGTCTGCTTCGGCAGCTAACCAATTCTTTTTTCAGATGCCTCCTGAAGCACACTTTTTCTCTACAACACCTGCAACTATGGTGTTAGTTTCTAGGAGAGTTAGTGCATGAGAAAGTGCATAATCTGATGTGATCAACAACACTCAGTCATGATGACTTCTGACTTTATGCTAGTACAACTATTGATGGCTTAAGAATATTTCTGTCTATATGATTTCCCACAGGGCTTGGATCAAGGCTCTTTCCGAAGGTGCCACTTACTAGGATTGCTTACCCAAGCTTATAACATCAAGAGGTTGCCTTCCTGATAAATTTACCATTGTGAGATCTGAATCCAGATCTCATGGTCAGAAAGTGACTGATTTAATTATTTATCTGTGTGTATGTATGTATATATATATATATATATATATATATGGTTACGTCTTGAAGGCTGTCACAATGCGTTTAGTAAAATAAAGGAAGGTAAAGAAGTTTTTGGGTATTACCTATTTATTATACATTAATATTTCGATATCAAAGTCCCATCTTCAGAATGGCAGAGTAGCGTGTGTCTGAGTGAGTCCATGTCTTTCAAGGAATGGCCATTACTGGCTGCTGCTGCTGTCATTTTACTGTGTTTGTGTGTAAGTGTGTTAGAGCATGTATGTATGCATGCATGTGTGTCTGTGTGTGTGTGTGTGTGTGTGTGTTTATGGTGTCTGATATCATCAGACCAGAACAAGATCCCAACTGTAAATCACACATATACCAGGAATGGCCATTTCTTGAAAGACACGAACTCACTCAGACAGACACACGCTTCTCTGCCATTTTGAAGATGAGATTTTGATCTTGAAATATTAATGTATAATAAATAGGTAATAACCAAAAACTTCTTTACCTTACTTTATTTTACTAAACGCATTGTGACAGCCTTCAAGACCTAACCATATACCTAATATACACAATGCTTCAAGCAAATTATAAAACTTTACTATATAATAAATATATATATATATATATATATACATACACACACATTCAATTTCCTATTAATGTATATTCAAATGCATCTTTTTTTTATATGCTTATGTGACTTTTCAATTTCTTTTTGGGGAAAAAAAGTTTTTTTTTTCTTTCAATCTGTTTTTATATACATACACACACTTGCATTCAGAATATAAAGACATTTAACTTAAATATGATTCAGCCAAATGTAGATTGTTACATGTATGCTTGGCATACTTTTAATAAGATCTCACAAATGTAAGAGTTGCAGTGTGTGTATTAATTTGCTTATTTGGCGATTGAATTTCCAGTTGAGATAGGTATTTCTGTTTCTTCTGTATGTATGTATGTATGTATGCTACCAACCATAATTATTAAGCCAGCCCATTAAAAAATAAAATAACGTATTTCATACTATTTTTAGTATTTATTGCCAAGTAGATAATTCTAAATGAATATAGAATGGTTCTTTTGTTAATACGGCACAATAACATGTGCATCAAAAGAACTGTTCTGGTGTCCAGTTTTTCTGCTCTCTTCCCCATGCTAATCTCTTTTTGTTATTGACTGGCCAAAGCAAAGGCTTCCTAGCTGCCTTGTAAAATTTTGCAAGGTAATAATATCAAAAGAGCCATTCTATTTTCATTTAGAATTATCCACTTGGCAAAAAATATTAAAAATAGTATGAAATACATAATTCATTTCTTTTAAAAACTGGATTGGCCTAATAAATATGACCAGTAGTGTGTGTATATATAGGTTAGGTCTTGAAGGCTGTCATAATGCGTTTAGTAAAATAAAGGAAGTTAAAGAAGTTTTTGGGTATTATCTATTTATTATGTGACAGCCTTCAAGACCTAATCATATATTTAATATACACAATGCTTCATGCAAATTATGAAACTTTACTATATATATAGTCATCCGTAGACAGATCTGTTTTGCTGTATCACAGCTCATCAGTACAGTTAGACTCCAATTGCTTTTTAATATGTTCTCTAAGCCCTCCTTCCTCATTTCATGTCCCAGGAACTTTAGCTTTCTCTTCCTGATGCTCGCACCCAACTTGGTCCGCCAGAACCACTTTCATCAGTGAAAAAGTGCGTGCATTTCAATTCTTCATTGTTGTTAGCGTTAATCGTTAATGCAGTGTTTGTTTTCTTTGGTTCTTCATCCGTCTCTGTCTCGATCATCGTCATCTTCTCAGAGGGGTGATAATTCTCTCAGTGTCACACCTTCATCATATTAATATGGGTTTTGTTGAATAATATAGACAAGTTTTGTCTATTTTGTGTAGGATCCTTTTGTATAATCTGATAAGCTTGATAGTACTATTGTTAAAAACAAGAAATCACAGTAATTGTTGATTTTTTTTTTTTTTTTTTTTATCGGGTCTGAGCTTTCGGCTTATATAAGTCATATATATATATATATATATATATATATATATATATAATGTGTGTTGAAAAATTGTATTTCAGCAGCAATCTCTCTCTTTTATCCAGGTTTCATTAAAAATGACAGACGTGGTATTATCATGTTTAATTTATATTTTTCATGTTATATAATTTAAGTTCTGAAAAGGAAAAAAAAACATAAGAATTGTCCAAAGGTTTTGTACTATTGAGCACTTTCAGCTATACTTTTAGCAGTTATGAAGACTGAATCTTTTATTTGTAAATGCGTAAAGTTTATGTATATATTGTTATGCATATGTTAATTTTTTTTAATGAAACACACACATTCTCTCTCACACAACCTTTTTTACCAATTTGAAATGCTGGTTATTACATAATCCCCAAAGTTAAGTTTCATTGCAATTGGTCAGTATTTAGATGGGTGACTACTGGAGAATACCAGGTGCTATAAGGTTGGATATGTAGGTAGTGTAAAGTTAATGGCTCAAAATAAGAAATCAGCTGGTTTGTCATATTCATGTATGCGCAAATATCCCTGATAAAAATATGAATACATGTTCTCCTCCCAGCTATGGGTTAAATAGTAAGACTTTTATCAGCATCACACTACTGTCTGTTACTGCTTACTCAAGGTAACTTAATCTCTCCAGAACTGTATAGAAAAAACAAAATGAAGAAAATTTTTGAAATTTTCTTAACTTTTTTCTGTCAGCCAGCCTGAAACTTGGTGAGTTTAGCCAGTGTGATCTTATTTTTTGTATTAACTATTTATTCATTTTGATTTGTATTTTGATTTGTATTTTTTATTTTATTTTATTTCGGTTCTTATCTTTTCTGTCTAACTTTTGTGTAAATTGTTCTTAATTATCAAATTTAGGTTTGGTATATTAGGGTTTTGGTTATATGTAGGAATTCTAAGACCGGCCATGTTTTTTTTTTTTTTTTTTTTTTTTATTGTTCTCTGTCATTCCCCTGCTAACTGGACACATGGCTTGGAGGTGATTCCCCCCCCCCATCACACTACTGTCTGTTACTGCTTACTCAAGGTAACTTAATCTCTCCAGAACTGTATAGAAAAAACAAAATGAAGAAAATTTTTGAAATTTTCTTAACTTTTTTCTGTCAGCCAGCCTGAAACTTGGTGAGTTTAGCCAGTGTGATCTTATTTTTTGTATTAACTATTTATTCATTTTGATTTGTATTTTGATTTGTATTTTTTATTTTATTTTATTTCGGTTCTTATCTTTTCTGTCTAACTTTTGTGTAAATTGTTCTTAATTATCAAATTTAGGTTTGACTTTTACTAAGTTAAAACTTAGTTAACTTCAGTCACACATTTATTCTTTTTTTTTTTTTTATTGGAGTAGATAGTACCTTCTATCGCCCGGTCTTACACTCCATCCCCTTCTTATGGACAGGAGTAGAGGTGATCGCCTTGTTTCTTGTTTAGGAAGGGGTTCCCGGTTCATCTCTCTCTTTTTCGGTCTTTATTCTCTTTTCCAATCTTTTCACTCTTTTCCTTTATTATTTTATTTATTTTTTTTTTTTTTTTTTTTTTCAATTGGAGTAGATAGACTAAACTATCGCCCGGTTCACACTCCACCCACATCTATTGAACAGGTGAAGAGGCTCATCCCTTGTTTCCTGTTTAGGATGCGGTTCCCGGTTTTCTCTTTTCCAATCTTTTCACTCTTTTCCTTTATTATTTTATTTTATTTTTTTCAATTGGAGTAGATAGACTAAACTATCGCCCGGTTCACACTCCACCCACATCTATTGAACAGGTGAAGAGGCTCATCCCTTGTTTCCTGTTTAGGATGCGGTTCCCGGTTTTCTCTTTTCCAATCTTTTCACTCTTTTCTTTTTATTATTTTATTTTATTTATTTATTTATTTATTTTTTTTTTCAATTGGAGTAGATAGACTAAACTATCGTCCGGTTCACACTCCACCCACATCTATTGAACAGGTGAAGAGGCTCATCCCTTGTTTCCTGTTTAGGATGCGGTTCCCGGTTTTCTCTTTTCCAATCTTTTCACTCTTTTCCTTTATTATTTTATTTTATTTATTTATTTATTTTTTTTTCGATTGGAGTAGATAGACTAAACTATCGCCCGGTTCACACTCCACCCACATCTATTGAACAGGTGAAGAGGCTCATCCCTTGTTTCCTGATTAGGATGCGGTTCCCGGTTTTCTCTTTTCCAATCTTTTCACTCTTTTCTTTTATTATTTTATTTTATTTATTTATTTTTTTTTTTCAATTGGAGTAGATAGACTAAACTATCGCCCGGTTCACACTCCACCCACATCTATTGAACAGGTGAAGAGGCTCATCCCTTGTTTCCTGTTTAGGATGCGGTTTCCGGCTTTCTCTTTTCCGTTCTTTTTACCCTTACGTAGCCCCTTGCGCATCAGTGGCATTACCGCCTTGCTCGGGGTGATATGATTAAAAAAAAAAAAAAAGAATCATTGTCTTGAAAAAAAAAATGTTTTACAATCCAAAAATGTTTCAGCTTTAAATAATATCTAAACAATTCATCACTCAGGTTTTTTTTTTTTAAATGCACATAGAAATGAAGTAAACAAGCATATTATGTCTGTTTCTCATCTGAGCATTTTGTACTAATATCCTCATCCCTTCATATCAGGTAATTATACAATGTGAATGATTGATGGAATAATGTCAAATATTCAAAAAGGGATTGTTGTGAACAATGAAAGGTATACTTAATCTAAATTTGTCTCTACAAATAGAGGCTGAGACAGATGTGGACGGATTAAGAAATGACTTTCTTGCATTCATGATGAAAGCCAGAAGATGAGATAAAAATGGAGGAAGAAGAAAAGTACCAGCAAAATATTGAAAGATGAGAAAATAAATTACTTGGAAAATATTCAAATAGAGCCTTAAAATATGGGAAATCAAAAAAAAAAATGTAGTTTACATAATTATCTATCACTGTTGTTTGCCTGTTTCAGATTACTCATTTATCTGTCCATCAATCCATATGTCTATACTTGTTCATATTCAGTTTTGATTAGTTTTGAGACAGGGATATTCACATCCTGTCTGTCTCACACAATCCTCGTCGTCTGTCTGTCTTATTTCTTCACATTCGGTATCTGTTTTGTTCTATTTGTATCCTGTTTATCTGTATCTTGTCTGTCAGTCATAGTCTTTATACATACAGTCTGTGTTCTGTTTCTGTCTCAGTTTGTCTACATAAAATCTCTTATTCAACTCAATATTGCTCATTTTTTATTTCGTCAAAACATTGAAATTTATCAATATCTTAACTCCCACTAACTATTCAATACTTAAGACTCATCGCTTGAATATTTTCCAATCTTGTAAATAGATAGTTTAATTTTGAACATATTCTTCTTTTTATTCTGCTTTTATTATGCTTTCCTTTGTAGGATAATTATGTGAATGCTACACAATTCAAATGGACTCAAATGAATTTTGTTTGCCACTCTTTCCATGTCTGTCTGTCTTGCATATCTGTTAAGAATTCATTAGCTTCTTTCCAGGACACATCAAAGTTATTTCCCATGAGGCAGGGATCAAACATATGCAAGATCAACCATTTATAATGTAATCCTGTCAGTCTTCTCAATAACAAAATAAGAGAAATTTGGTGCCTCAATAAGTACAAAATCAGTGGGGAAAATGGCTCTTTTTCTCTAAGCAAGGAATATATTGTAAATTCTCTTCAAAATCAATTTCATTTAAGGATAGGAAAAAAGAATAACAAGCTTCAAACATAGGAGAAAAAGTTCTCAGCAAATATCACTTCATAAAACAACCCCACTTTTTAAAAAATATCATGTTATCAAATTTTGGATTATAGATTAGGTTGATAACCTCATACACGTGTGTGTGTGTGTGTGTATGTATATATATATATATATATATATATATATATATACACACACACACACACACAGGGTGTTTAAAAAATAGATGACAAAACTGTGTTCCTATATCTAAATAATAACCAAACATTTCTGGACATATGTACATAGGGAGTTTGTTCATTATTTAGATATAGGGAAAACAGTCCTGAAGTTTTTAAAACATCTTGTATATGTACTACAAAAAGCGCCACTTAAAATTATAACTATGATGGCAGAAATCTTTGCCAGTTTCACAACTGGGTTCTGCAATTTAAACTTCTGTTATTTTACAGCTGGGTTCAGTCTTCTTGTAGGTTGAAAGGAGCAAGAAGTTTACAGAGAAAAAGATAAGGGTTTTAAAGAAAAAAACAAATGTCTTCTTTTAATTTGAATTCTTTTAATTTTTGTTTTTATATTAGGACTCACTAAGTAGTCAATGCTTACAGGCTGAGATAACATTTTCTCTCTAGCTCAATTTGGTGGCAAGAATTGGCTAGTATATTCTACTCTTCATTTTTTTATTTTGACCACAAAAAAGCTGATTTAGTAAAAAATGAATGAACAAAAATGTGGATGTCAACAAGTCTTGTGGGTCTTGTGTGTATTTTATGTGACGTTGCATCTTCAATATATAGACAAAGAAGCAAAAGAAGTTTGTTCTACGGACGTTTGTTTCAAAACGGTCAATATAAAAAAATAGTTAAATGTCTATTGAGTGTCCATTTTTCATTTTGGTTCAGAAATTATTTATGGAAAGTAAAGATGGTAAAGCTCATGTCAGTTGGGATGGCTGTATCACCACTTAATGAGCCAGTTGAGTACCATATGTAATGCACTCTTAGGCAATCATGTATCAAAAGAGACATGACTGACTGGGCAGAAGATTTTCCCACAGTTGATTGCCATTACTTTCTGCAGTAGACTGGTTGTCAACCAAGGCTAGAGAATCCAATCTGTCTTGCTATTTTACCCATAGCTGGAGGGAGAAGCGATGGATTAATACTTTTCTCAAGTGTATTTGCACATAAGTGATTGCAATGAATTCAACTGGAATTCAAACTTGGCCCTCCAATTTCTCATTCTGAACTGATATCTGCTACACCACAATGCTCATTCACACTTCATGATTAGGGCTGCTAATACCTGCCTGAATGATGTCATTGGAAAGTGGAAAGAGAATTATTGTTCAGTATTGTCTATTTCTGAGATGAGCAATATTTACATCATGTACACAGTTCAGATTGTCGACATTATTTTTATTGCAATGTTTACAAGGTTTTGGCCATTTTACATTCTGGCCTTCTTCAGCTGCTAGGAATTTCAAACTGGTTTCAGTTCAAAATTATTAGAACTTGAAGAAGTCTGAAGCATACAAAGGACGAAACATGATAAACATGTTAACAAAGACAACAGTTCGAACAATGTAAATAATGAGAAATATTCTGTCTTTTTCAGAAGTGTGATCATCAAATCATACATATGATTAAAAACCCTTTCTGGTTTCTTTATAACTTGCATCATGGGAAAACGGTTTTTTGATTTTTATTTCATTTTTCCCACAAAACCACTGTTAGCCTTGCCATAAATGGTAAGATCATCATGGTTGGTCATTATGCAGATGGTGATGTCCTATTCTGTATGAATTTACAATACGTTTCTAGGGATTCTTTTGGAGATAAGTGGATTCAAATTTCTAATGCCTGCATCATGTTTGTATATACAGGGTGACCCCCAAAAAATGGAAATTTTTGATTTGATTTGTTTGTGATTTTTTTTCTTGTGGGGCTATCTCAAGAGTAAAGTGTACATAACTCTGTTGACCATGTTGACAATAGTTTATGGATATCGAGTCCAACACCGTATGTAATCTGCTCAATGAAACATCATCAAAGATTAACCCTCCCGAATCAAACACTCAACTGAATCAGATTAGCTTGGCAATACTCAGAAAAATATGGTCACTTTTTATACACGTCGCATTGAATATTTTGAGCCTCCTGATTAAGTTAGGCCTTCTATTGGTGAACTATAAAATGGGTTAGCTCATGGCGGTCTGCACAGTATACATATACACAAAAAGTCCAACAAACTTGACCAAGAATTCTGAATGAGTTAAAATAGAAAATTCAGGATGAAATTCACAGTATTCCAGCTGAAATGTTGCAGCGGTCAATGAGGAATCTCACCACCAGATTTCAAGAATGCATTTGCACAGGAGAACGCCATCAACGGGATGTAATTTTAAAAAAAATGAAAATTCAATAATTGTTTCTTAAATGGCATGTTTTAAGGTTTCAAATACCTTGAATAAAATATTTTTCTTCCGTCACTCTTGGTTTCATTGGATTGTTAAAAAGTTCACATTTTTTGGGGGTTACCCTGCACTTATGACTCTTGAAATTAAAACACAGTCAAATCACAAATTCCTTACCCAATCTAAGAACATCAACACTTTATTTTGATAAAAGTATTATTAAATTTTTATTTTCAAAAACAAGAAAAGTAGACTCATCACTGATATTAACAAATTGCATTCTTCTATATTTCTCAGATGTCTACGCTATTTACATTGTTCGAACTGTTGTTCTCATCTTTATGATGTTTCGGCCTTCTTCAGATGATATACATTGGAATTTTGAATTATTTCATTGACCGGGGTAGATTGTTCTAATTCCACATTTCATGCCTTTTCTGGGTATCTCCATTTCAGTTATTTCTTTTTAGTAACTTTTGAAGATTTTGTTCTGCTGTGGACAGGTATTGACCTCACAAGTCAATGGATTACTTGAACCAATGCTTTTATTCACTGAGCCATGAATCCTTATTGATAGCATTGGTTGAAGTAATATAGTGATTTGACCTCAGAGTTGTGAGTTCAATACATTTCTACAGCTGAGGTAAACAAAAATTTGGATAGTTAAGTTACTGAAGTGAAACAACTGAAAAGGCATGGCATGCAGAATGAGAAGCATCTACCTCAGTAAACAAAATAAAGGATTCAATTCAAAATTTTAACGTATATCAATTGAAGAAGGCTGGAGCATACAATAGCCGAAATGTTGTGAATACGACAATAAATATGAGACAACATACTAAAAAATGTAAATAGCATAAATTACTATTACTTCCACTTAAATTTTATTGAAAATATGATAGATCAGTACACTATGTATTACTATGAGTTTTGGTTGGTTGTTTTTGTTTTATGGCATATCAACCTCGGCGGGTCATTTATTGCCAACTAAATTTCTATTCATTTATTGCTGGTAATACTTTTTTCTTTCAACAATTTTATTGTTGTTTTTTATATAAGTTTTTGTGTCTAGTAATACTTGTTTTCTTTTCGAGTATCAAGATTAATTGGGATTTGTTTTTAAGGGCAGGGTCCCCAAGTCCTACCCTGTTATTTAACCCATAACTGGCGGGAAGGAATGGACTAATACCTTTCCCAAGGGTACCAGTGCTTAAGTGAATGCAGGGTATTCAACTGGAATTCAAACTCGGCTCACCAATTTCTCTTTCCGAGCCAATATCTACTGTACCACAATGCAAATCCGTCACTATGAAGAAGTTTTAAAGTGAATAGCAATTACTCAGAAACTGAAATTGTTTTCAATTCAAAGAAGGCTTGGAGACTTGAACACTCACAAGGCGCATCAAAGAAAAGAGAAAAAGAAAGTAGTAGCAAACTAACTTGAAATGATTGAACTAAAAGATGGAGTATCGAGTATCACAGATAAGAGATCATACAGGAGTAAGATGAAAGCAACAAAAAAGGATGCTGTTGAGAGCCATGATCACCCATATCCTGAAATCACATCAAATGATCTGTATTTTTAACTTTTTTTTTTTTTTGTAGCCATGGTCCATACTAGGCTTGGTGAATGAACTAACCTAATTTGCTTGGCTATTACTACTTAGTTTTCAATGATCCATATTGGGTGCTCCAGTACTTGTGGCCTTGGGACTGACTAAGCTAATAAATAACATCTCTTAATAGCTTACAAAAAGCATTTTGGTGGTTTCATTATGCACATCTCGTTTGTCTTTTTTTGTGTTTGTTTTGGTGTTTGTTTTGGTGTTTGATTTTGTTTTTTTGTTTTTTTTTTTAACTGGAAATATCACAAATGTGCTTAATTAACAAAAAGTGATTGCAAATATAGAATTTTCCTCTAGGTGGTGGCAGACTGCTACTTATTTGGTACAATGGTAGAGTTCAGACAAACAAAATACCAACCTAGGTTTCTCTTGAAATTGCCAACAAAAACAAGATAAACTGACTTTTTCTTTCTCATTTACTAATCTTTTGGTATAATTAGTCTGAACTTTCTTTAAAGCTTTTTTCTTGTGCAGTTCTCTTCAACTTCATACAGATTGACAATGACTCATTTATTTTTTTCTATGCAATGTATCTCTTCAAGAAATGGCACTCCACAACTTCCTATTATTTACTAAGAGTAGTCCATTCACCATCCCTCCTTATCACCCATTACACAAGCCTGTTCAGTAAGTTACAAGATGTTTCCCTGCTGTCCTTCTTGCCTTCTGTATGTCTAGTGAGTGTAAAATTTTCAAATGGTAGCTATATTAAGAGAAAAGCAAAATATGACTATAAAATATATACATGGGCATCTGAACTCTTCAATGGTATAATGTTCAAAAATAAAATGATTGGTCTTCATTTTTAAAGATTCAGTATTGATATACAGCAGATGTGCATGGTGGTGCAGTGGATATCAGCTCAGAATGAGAAATCGGGAAGCCGAAGTTCGAATTCCAGCTGAATTCATTGCATTCACTTACTCGCAAATACCCTTGGGAAAGGTATTAATCTGTCTATTCCTTCCAATTATGGGTTAAATAACAGGACAGATTTGGTTCTATAGCCTTGGTCGGCAACCAGTCTACCACAGAAAGCAATGGCAACCTACTGCGGGATAATATTCTGCCCAGTCAGTCATGTCGCTTTCAAGACATGATCGCCCAAGCGTGTATCACGTACGGAACTTAACTGACTGACTGATTGGTATACAGATTGTGAATTCTGTCTTAGTGCATTTGCATATATACAAGCCACTCTGTACAAATTATGCTAATTTACATAGTGCAGATTAATTAAAAAGTTTTTGTTTGAAATTAATATGCAGAGAAGTAATTTCTAATTATTTCTGAACATAAAAGTTAATATAAAGGAATTCCATTGCAGATAACTGTAATATGATTTTGACATTGAGAACTGAGACAGAAAAAAATGGACAGCATCAGAGTGTTTGGATTTGAAACAAGTTTTGGGAAAAAGCCAAAATTAGTTCTATGCTTTTTGTTGTCCTTGGAAAGAAAGTTATTGAATTAATAACAGGTTTCTTTGCAAACACCTCATCTGGAGCAAAAGATGAATAAAACAAAAAAATGCAGTGAAAAATAATTCACTTGAAATAAAGTACTTCGTAATGCAAAACTTTAATGGAGGCTTACTATATATATATATATATATATATATATATATATATATATATATACACTAAAAGAGGTACTGGTTAGACCAGTAGATGGCTATTCTTATAAAGTGTTCAACACAAGTGCAAACAATATATTAAAGAACGAAATTTTCACCACTTACTTACAGCTTGATGAGAACAATATGTTTAAAACCTGGATAGCAAGTAAGTGGTGAATGTATTGTTCCTTTATATATATATATATATATATATATATATATATATATATATATAAACCATCCACAGGCTGGCATGTTTTGCTGTATCACAGCTCTTCAGTGTAGCTAGATTAACCATTTGCCTCAAGCCAGGACTGAGTTGACAGCAGTCAGATATTCACCCACTAGGCTATTGGCGCATATCATGTGTAATGTTACAAAATGTAAATAATGCCAGATACACACAAACACACACACACACACACATATATATATATATATATATTTTTCTTAAATACATTGCCAGTAATTATTATCAATATGACCTGTCTTTGCTTTGTGTTGTATGATTTGCTTCCAAGAGATGACAATTTAAATTTTTTTTTAAAACTTTTTTTATTTGTTTTTTTTTTATAAAAAAAAAAAAGAGATAAGGTGACGCACAATCAGAAAGAAAAGAAAAACATGTAATTACAATCATTTCATGGAAAGAAATCTACACTTTTATTATTATTATCATAAAAGAACTGTTTTGGCTTTTGTAGAGAGATAAACTGTCCAACTTATTACCTGTTTGCAAAGTGAGCACATACATGATTTCTTAAAATGGTTAAAATAAAACAAATTTTTAATAGGGGGTACTTTTGTTCATATATTACAATCAATTGAACAATAGATATTGGCTCAGAATGAGAGATCAGAGCTGAATTTGAATTCCAGTTGTATTCATATACACACTGATACTCTTTAAAAGTATTAATCCATCTCTTCTCCCTCCAGTTATGGGTTGAATAGCAGAACAGAGTGGGTTCTATATTCTTGGGTGGCAACCAGTCTACTGACTGAAGCATCACAGATTATGAATATGAAATAAAAATTTGCTTTGATCATGTTGTGCAAGTTCTTACCCTTCATCAATCCTAAGAAGTATCTGTTCTATACTATATAAGTCCTGAGATTGGATTATGGGTGTATGGGTAATTATTTAAACAGCTTGGAAGCCCTCCCAATTTACCACATTGAATATGTGATGTACAGCAGTTTTTTGAAAATGACCATCCAACATCCCAAAGCCAGCATTTCAATTCCATTGCAAACTGTTCTAGTTGAACATGAGGAGCATATGTGCATCTTTGTAGTCTGACACCTGCATATATGCTCAACAGTGAGCACTATTCAGTCCTTCAGGTGAGCCGCTTGCAACGCCACAGAATATACATCTGATTTGAGGTACATGTGTCTTTATTCCTGTAATAAGACTTATGAATCTACCATTGATCCGTGCATTGAGCACTGTTGTTATGTCTGGTTAGGTGCTGCTGCTATTCATTGTGAGATTTTTGACCAAATTCAAAGAAACTGTGATGTAATCAGTCCCGACTTAGCATCTCAACTTCAGTTACTTTCTTTCCAATATGACATGACTTCTGTCTTTTCTACAAGTATTTTCATGGCAACAGGAATTTAAGTGTGCTGCTAGATTGGTATCTTGGTCCCGTCCTTTTAACATTGGAGTAGAAGTGACAATAACATTTAACTATTTCAGTTTCTTTCCCCGCACTTCCTGCCTTTGGAACTCCCTTCCTTTTATTTGTTTCTCTAATAACTATAATCTCCAAAAATTTAAATGCAATGTCAATTGCCATCTTTCATCTTCTTGAATCACATTCATCATTTATCTCTTCTTCAATAATCCTTGTGCCCTCACTGTAACTCCCTGCAAACTAGTGGTGGTTCTACCTTACTTGAAATGATTAAAAAAAATAAATATAAAATAATTTGCAACAGGCTGTGTTGACACACCTGAGATCACACTTGATCTAAATGTATAGTCTAAAAATATTTTTCTTAGGGTGACCTTAGTGAGTATATGCACAACATGGCAGTCTAGAGATAAGTTTACTATAGTATGAATAATCATTGAAACAAAATTACCATCAATGTACCATATTCAACATATGAAGCGCATTTTTTGTAATGACCATCCATCCTCTTAAAGGCACATTTTAATCACTTTTCAAACTGTTTAACTGCTCTGTCAGCGGAGGCTTCATCGCATGCCAACTGCACGTCTGCAGAGGGATAAAACTCTTTCAATGAGGTGTCCTGGTTATGACGATAATTTACACCCAGGTCCTGTTTTTGACAACAAATTGCATCTGACAGTAAGGCCTCTAACAGCAAAGTTTTGAGGAACATGGAGCCACCTCTGAATTGCTGTCATTCCCAGGTCAACCCTCACTCAGGCTGGTAGCACTTGTTAGGGTTCCTAGCTATGGGCAAATAGTTAACCCATTAACTTGTGGCCCAAACACTATGAAAGTATAAAAATAGATTTTTTAGTGAAAATGCTAACAATACTTGAGAAAAGAAAATATTACCAACAATACATTTTTGAAAAAGATATTAACAGCAATATATTTTTGAAGGAAAAAATATATACATACAGTAGCACCCATAATATAAGGAACGGAAACAACAAATATATAAATATGTGTATTACTTAAAAAGTAATGCCTGATTACCAATGTAATTTTTACCGCATAAAGATTAATGTAATGCATAAATATTATACAAAGTTACAAAAATTTATATAATAGTTATTTTTTTAAATAAAGATTAAATAGAACAAATGAAATAAGCTACTGGACAAAAGTTAAGGAACGATGTTAATAATTAACATAAACTTAAAATTTACATTGTTAAAAAACTCAATGGAGCTTTTCAACAATAAGTAAAAGTTAATTTGTCATTAAGACTTTATTTTTAAGCAATATGGCATATTCTCCATGCAAAACGCTCTCTTCTGAAGAAAAAAACTAATTATCACTATCAAGAAAAGACAATTTCAGAAATTTCTGATATCATTCATAGGTCTAAGTGTTGTTCATCATGTAATTAGCAAGTATAAAACTGATAAAATGTTAGATGCAAAGCCACAAACTGGCAGACCTCCAAAAACATTGCAAAGAGAAGATCAAAGAATTGTTAGAATATCTACAAAAAACAGTTTTGAAACTGCTACATCAATTGCCCGTAAATTTAATGAAGGCATGGATAATAAGATCTCAAGGAAAACGGTTGCTCGCAGGTTAAAAAATGCAGGATTGCATGCCTGGAGTACGCAAGAGAACATGTTGTTTGGATTGACGCACAATGGGATAAGAGTCCAAGTTTACTATATTTGGTTCTGAGGGCAAAACTTACGTACACCATAGAACAGGTAAAAGACTGTCTTCTCTATGTGTCAGGAAAACCGTTAAGTTTGGTGACGGCAGTGTGATGATATGGGGAATGATTTCATCAGCAGGAGTTGGCCCTATCATCCACGTACATGCAATATCAATGCTGAGATTTACATAAGGCATCTTCAGCAGCATGTGATACCAAGATTATACCATAATCTTTATGAATCTCCTATTTTCATGCAGGACAATGCCTCTTGCCACAAGGCTCAGGTTTACAAAAATACGTCAATGAAACCTGATCTACAAACTGATTCCTTCCCTGTGAGATTCTTCTTCTCTGTGCTTTGTCCCTTCAGGATGTAGGCGATCATGGCCTTCCACTTTTCCCTATCCCTGGTGGCTCTGAGCACGCCTTCTCCTGTTACACCATGCAATCCTCGTTCCATCATCCACCTGATTAGGTCCTTCAAATATGTTATCTGTTGCTTTCCCCCTGTCTCTTTTTCCCTCTATCTGGCCTGTTATTATCGGATTCTCCAAGTCCTCCTTCCTCATTGAACTTCAGCTGTCTCTTCCTGATGCTCAGTATTAATTTCCTTTTTGTTTCTATCATTTCTAAGACCTCATCATTGCTCACGTGTTCAATCCATGATATTCACAGCATCCTTCTGTAGAACCACATATGCCATAAAACAAACTAAACTGTTCAAAATTAACTTAAAACACATGTGTACCATTGCAGTCTGATCTCTGCTGAAAGATTCAAGTGCTAATCAATCCTCTAATTGGTCCTCTTGCAATACCACTGAAAATATATTATAGTAATGTAGTATATAGGTCTTGTTTAAAGTATTCATGCCTATGTTCTTGCTGTGAGTCAGTGGTTCTGAAATGGTGCAGCATGCCTCATAGGTTTGTCAGAAGGGGATAGCAGGTAAGGTAGATGATGTAAAAACAATAAAATATTTAGAAACAGTTTAAACAAATTCCTATAACAAAAATAAATATGCTTTCAAAATTTTAAATATTATGGATGACTTGTAATTTTATGCATGAGTCTAAATAGAAATAGTTACGATGCAAAAAATATCAATAAGATTAGCCAATAATTATTTATCTCAAATATGAAGAATATAGAGTGGTCAGATTAATGGGTAAATTTTCGTTTTAGCTCCTGATGGCTTTTCCCCTTCAAATTTATCCAAAATAGAATTATCTCTGTGCAAATGTATATGCTGAACTCAAATCAACAATTAAGTTATTGAAAAAAGAAACCTACCTTTTTTTGCTTTGAAAGTTCATAAAAAAAGAACTATATCTCGCACTTTTTCTCTCCCATAACTCTCACAAAGTAATGTAATTAACTGCAGAATGATGTACTGTGTAGGACAACAAATTTTGGTGGATTTTTGGTTGATTTTCTTCCTTTACTGAAACTTCCAGTAATGTACTTCCTGTAATGAAAGTAATAAGTGTAGAAATACAATAGTGCATTACTTTCATAACAGGAAGTACATTGCCAGAAGTTTTGGTAAAGGAAGAAAATCGACCAAAAATCGGCCAAAATTTGTTGCCTATGTAGAATGTCATTCTGCAGTTAATTACATAACTTTGTGAGAGTTACGGGAGAGAAAAAGTGAGATATAGTTCGTTTCTTTATGGATATTTAGATAAAAAAAAAAGTTAAGTTTCTTCAATAACTAATTGTTGATTTGAGTTCAGCATATACATTTGCACAGAAATAATTCTATTTTGGATAAATTTGAAGGGGCGGAAAAGCTGTCGGGAGCTAAAATGAAAATTTACCAATTAACATTCATACTTCTGTAAATTAATCTCAAGACAGTCATGTGGTACAGAAGTTCACCAAGATCAATGTGAGGGAAGCAATTGCAACAAATGTGAGCCCAGGAGTGTTGTGAATTATATAGTTATAGCAGTGTTTCCCACACTTTTTCACTCTCGGCCACATTTTTGGAATTAAAATTTGCTTGAGCCTCACCAAATATTTTATGATAAAAGTACATTTAAAAAATAAAAATAAACAGTGAGCATTACAGGGAGATAACTATGAATTTTGAAGTAAGAACAATTTGCAGACATTAATTAATATATTCTTCATATTTGAAATATGGCTGAAAACTTAGAAAAAAATAGGTTAAAATCTATAGCACAAGGTTTGTCAAACAAGGCTTCAGCTTCTTTGTAATGAGTTACAGATAATTGATGATAGTAAAAGACCAAATGAGGATCAGTATGTTAATTACACAGTGAAATTTTAGTTAGTGTACATGTATATTGTATTCTTTGGTGTAGATGAAAAATAGGCATTAAGCTCAATGATCAACAAAATCAAATGTTTTAGCTTCATTAATCCAAGTTAATATGCCATAAAACAAAACAAACAAACATGCAGCAATACCCATATCAAAACCAGGGTGCTACAATTTACTTCTATTGCATATATAAAATTGATACATTTGTTTACCCTTGCTTATTCTGTCACATTCTGGGATTTTCTATAAAAAGTAGACACACAGAATAAAAGAATAGAAGTATATATTTAGAAACAAAAATACCTATCTAAAAATACTGATATCATCAGACCAGAAAAAGGTCCCAAACATAAATCACACATATACCATAAACTTATTTTGGTAACTTATTTATTACTACATTGAACTTGATCTATTTAATTGTTCCAAGTTGATTTTTCAATAACAATTTTTTTATTTTCTTTCAACCTCTGTTCTACTTATATGGCATCAAATACTGTACAATCTCATCATTGATGGACAGACTCAATGCAGGAGAAATGTTGTTCTACAGGCCAAGGATACTATGAACCAAATGTGTGAGCAATGAAAAGGTTTTGGAGAGGATGCAAGCAAAAGGAAAAATTATCCTTAACATCAGGAAGAGATAGCTGAAGTTTCTGAAACACATAATGACGAAGGAGGAGTTGGAGAATCTAATAGTCATGAGACAGAGGGAAAAAGAGACAGAAGAAAGCAACATATTTGACTGAGCAAGAGGATGGCAAAGCAAGATTTAGGAGAGATCCCAAGAAAAAAATTAAGCAATAGGGATAAGTAGAGTTTTATGATTGCCTACGTCCTGAAAGGACATGACACACAAAGAGGACTAAAATAGTTTAGGGTTATGAAGGTCATTTGGCCTGATTGGTATGATTGCATCAAGTATGATGCAATGTTTGTTTATGTAATTAGTTAGTGCGGTTGGATATTAGTAGGGATTAAATGTTTCTTTTCAGTAGTATCAGCTGTATTTAGGTTTGGTATACTTAATATAGTATTTGCTTGATTCATTAGAGTTAATATATTTTCTTATATTTATAGGGAAAAAATTAGGAACTTGAAAGAAATTTCTCAACATTTCATACATTTTAGTTAACACTTTAATTGCCATAAACAGTGTATGTTTTAAGGTTAAAAAATATTTGAAATAAGGTCATTGGAGAAAGTGAAACAAAAGGTCTATGGGTGAAAAAGTTTGACAACCCCTGTTATAGCATAAACATGAATTGCCTGGGTCAATGCCACCACCATCCTTCCTGGTGTGGCAATTTTATGTAGATTTTGGTATAAATAGATATCTTGCTTGTCATGAATGTCTATTGTTCTCTTTCCTGGAACCACATTTGCTCTGATTGTATCGTCTGCCATTGCTTCTCTTTCATCAATCTTTGTAAAAGCATCTGTACTGTACAGCTGTTTAGAGATTGATTTGCAGAAATCTGAATGTTCATTTGACCCCAGTTGCCAACTTTAAAGCATCATCAATGATCCACATTCAGCATACGACGTGTGACAGTATTCTGAAATGATCATTTCCTCTACTGACTCGGTTTCTTCCAAATCGCTCGAATTGAACAAAAGGAGAACATGTCTTTGTAGTAGGACTTCTGCCTGCACTGTATTCTTTCTCTGGCAGGGGTTATATATACTATATATTATATATATTATATATATATAAACTATATATATATATATATATATATATATATATATATATATATATATATATATATTATTATATATTATATTATGTATATTATATATATTATATATATATATAATATAATATAATATATATATATATAATATAATATAATATATATATAATATAATATAATATATATATATATATAATATATATATATATATAATATATATATATATATATATATATATATATATATATATATATAATATATATATATAATATATATATATATAATATATATATATATATATATATATATATATATAATATATATATATATAATATATATATATATATATATATATATATATAATATATATATATATAATATATATATATATATAATATATATATATATAATAATATAATATATATATATAATAATAATATATATATATATAATATAATATATATATATATATAATATATATATATATATATATATATATATATATTATACTATATTATTATTATATTATATATATATATATATATATATATACTATATATTATATATACTGAACCTTATTGCAGTACAGATCATCTTAAATGCCACAGAGACTGTACATTTGTGTGAGCATTAGTATTTCACTAGATGACTGAAAATTTAAAAAAATTACCAGAATACATGCAGCAATAACAAGTAGTTTGAAAAAAATCTATTTATGGAAACAAGACCAAGCAGGATACTCGAATTCTTAAAAGAAATCAGAATGTACTCAAAAATATGACTGGTTGAATACTATCTCACACACACATAGATATATGTATTTCTACCAACTTGCTATATATTCCAAAACTTGGTTCTACCAAATGTGTGTGTGCAAATTTTGTATATGTAATACATATAATGTATGTAGGCTGGATTTGGCTTCAGATAACCCGTGGTGGTTGGTATGCCATTAAATCTAAACAGCCACATTAAATATATACATTTTTATAAAATATTTCATTAATTTAAAATGTGTTAAATATATAAATTTGTTAACTGTATAAGTCTGTTATATATATTAATTTGTTAAATATACAAACTTCTTGAAATTAACTTTTTGTTTGATTTTTAATAACTCGATTCGGCATTAAATGACCCAAGATTGGTTGATATGCCATAAAACAAAACAAACAAACATGCAGCAATGCCCATATCAAAACCAGGGTGCTGCAATTTACTTTTATTGCATATATAAAATTGATACATTTGTTTACCCTTTCCTATTCTCTATAACATTCCGAGATTTTCTATAAAAAGTAGACATACAGAATAAGAGACTAGAAGTATATATTTAGAAACAAAAATAACTATCTAAAAAATACTGATATCATCAGACCAGAAAAAGGTCCCAAACGTAAATCACACATATATCATAAACACACACACACACACACACACACAGAGAGTAAAATTAATGACAGCAGCAGTGGCATACAGTCAGGAATGGCCATTCCTTGAAAGGCACGGACTCACTCGGACAGACACACGCTCCTCTGCCTTTCTGAAGATGAGATTTTGATCTCAAAATATTAATGTATAATAAATAGGTAATGCCCAAAAATTTCTTTATCTTCCTTTATTTTACTAAATGCATTGTGACAGCCTTCAAAACGTAACCATATACCCATCTAAAAATATTATGCTTAATTCTTTTCCTCATGTTCTCTTGTATGGGAGTCATTTCAGCTGGATTGAAGGTTACATGTCTCCATGTCGCTATGACTTCATTACTCTAGTCTGAGCAAATCAATACTGAACAATTGATTAGATGTCAATATACTTTATCCATTGAACTTCTGTGCAAGTGTATTATTGATAATCGTTTCCTATATTCTTGTTTAGATCTTGCCATGCCTGTTGTACTGAATTCTCCATTGACAATATGTTCTTCTATACACTGGCCTTTTTTTTTCTAGAGGTAAAAACTTCAACACTCACAAAAAGTAGCCTGTTAATTACATGATGGCAGCTGTATTTCTAGTCAAAAATATCAGATGTTTTGACTTTAATATTACTTTTTTTCTTATTTCGAAGAACAAGGTTAAGAATTGTTAGCACAAATCTGACATCAGAAAAAAACTCTTTAAAAAAAAAATAGTTAACCTACTTTTTCAAAATAGGTTCATTTTGTTCTGCGACATCAATCACAATGGGTTATTTAATGCCGACAAGATTTTAATAATAAATTTATATGAATAGAATATGTCTTTTTTGTAAGAAATCAGTTTGTAGATCAGGTTTGGTTTATTTTCATTTATGGCATATCAACTTCAGTGGGTCATTGAATGCTGACAAGATTTTAACAATAAATTCATATGAATAGAATATGTCTTCTTTGTAAGAAATCAGTTTGTAGATCATGTTTCATTGACATATTATTGTAAAGCAAGTTTTATCAAGAGTCAGATGTATTACTGGTATATATACAATTTTTTTTCCAAAAATATATTGCCGTTAATATATTCTTTTCTTCAAAGATGTATTGTTGGTAATCTTTTTTCTTCATGAATATATCATTTGTTATATTTTTTTCCTAAAAAATGTATTGCTGGTAATATTTTCAAAATTGTATTACTGGACTTATCTCTTTAAAAATCTATTTTTATACTTTCATAGTGTTTTGACCCCAGTTTTGGGTGTTAACTATTTGCCCATAGCTGGGACCCTAACAGGTGCTACCACCCTGAGTCAGGGTGAACCTGGGAACAACAACAATGAAGAGGTGGTTCCATACTTCTCAAAATTTCTCAATTAGAGGCCTTGCTGCCAGATGCAGTTTGTCAAACCCAGGATGCCTCATTAGGAGTTTCTCACCCCTCTGCAGAGGTGAAACCGGCATATTCTGAAGCCCTAGCTGACAGCAGTTTTCAAAAAAAAAATTGATTCAAAGGAATCAAGAATGGATTGGTGAAGTTCCTGTGAGGTTAGGGAGTTTGTGGGCCTGGACTTGCTTAGTGACGTCAACTGGGTTATCAGCCAACTGTTTTGTTTCAGTAATGCTGGAGAAATATTGAAAAGGTATAATTAGGTGTAACAGAAGTGTGGTCACCAACCCCCTGTGGAATGAAGTAAACTTATGAGATAGGAGAGAACACAAGAATCAAATATCTAAAGGAATCAGCATGTATACCAGGCTATGAAAATCTCCTCAGTAGGCTCAGCAAAGTTAAAAATACAATGTAGAAGACATTAATAAAGAAATGAAAAAAATAAGTGAAGAGAGCAATGCTTGGCAGCAAGGGATTCAGCAGTAAAAAAGAGGAGCAACATTGGCGGGGAACCAAGCAATGTAACAGCTAAAGCAGGGAGACAATTTTTTTCTAAATTTCCTGATGCCTAGCAATGAAGTTAAAACAGCTTTATTTATCCTATAAATTCACCTGACTCAAGTAACAAGTTTAAATATGTGTGCACCTGAAGATGGAAAATGAATTCTTAGTGTTAAAAGATAAAAGGCCATATTTTAAAGAGTATTTTTTAATATTTGATCATATGGTTAAATTTGAGACATTCTTTTACTTAATATAGATATCCACTGTGCTTACTTTAGCAGCTTCAGTAGAAAAAAATGGTCAGTGATAAAAGCTACCCTCACAGGCAACCAAAATGTTCAATTCTTGTTTGGCTATGATTTTCTTTCAAAGTAGAGTTAGAAAAATCTGGTATAGCATACCATACCTGAAATGAAAAGGATGCATATTAACCCTCTCTGTGATTAGGTCCAGATAATTAATAAGGAATTCCATTGGCAAATGAAGCTAAAAGAGGTGGCATATATCAACTTGTCAGCTAAGTGTATAAATGAACTAAAGACTATGTGCCTTTCTTTACTGAGAAAATATGTTCAGGAACTTCCCATGTATAGTTTGGAACTTGTTTGGCTACTTCAATGGTAGTATCCTTAAGTCTGTGTATCTTGAGCCGCTGAGATGCATTTAACCAGTTGGTATATTAATGAATACTATGTTTCTTCTGTTGCCATTTTATTCTAGGGAAAAAATATTTTTCCACTTGTTTTATGAATTACACACTTTCCAAAGTGTATTGGCCAGCAGTGGGCTCTTGCAATAAAAGCCAAATGGATATTTGTGATTTTTATACCCTTCTGAATGATTTTTAGCTTAAATGTGGAATTGTTAATGATATTTGTACTTGGGAGGAAGAATAAAATGTCCACATTTCTAATGATAAAATAGGGTTTATTTCCTCTGACAAATTTGGAAGAGGGGAATTTGTCCAAAATGGATTTTCATAATAAAAGTTAAGCCAACACTTGTTTTTTAACCCCCCCTGCCTAGGGATACTAAAATCAAACAGGTACAGAAATTTAAATACCAGGGAAGTGTTCTAGCAGAAGATGGAAAGCGTATCACTGAGATCTACAGGTGAATTGGCATGGCCAAGGATGCATTCTAGAAGCTAGTATTGAGAGACAGGAAAATTTTGCGTAAACAAAGAAAGTACTGATTTGCTATGTGATGTATGTTCTTCAATATGGCAGTGAATGCTGAACCCTCTCCTAAAAAATGGAGAGACTTGAAGCAAGCAAAATAGGGTTCTACAGAAGGATGTTCAGGATACTATGGACCTAACATGTGAGAAATGATGTTTTGGAGAGGGTGGAAATGAAAAGGAAACTAATATCTAACACCAGGAAAAGACAGCTGAAGTTCCTGGGACATATAATGTGGAAGAAGGGCTTAGAAAATCTGTTACTCACAGGTCAGATGGATGGGAAGAAAGACAAGGGAGAGCAGCTGATAACATATTGGATGGGTTTGAGCAAATGGATGGTAAAAGAGGGTTTTGATGGGATAAAAGGAGAAAGCATGCTAAGAACCACTTGTGATAGGGAAATGTGGAAGGCCATGGTCACCTGCGTCCAAAGTGATATGGCACATAGTAGAATGAAGATTTTCATTCCAATTATTGAACTTCATTAATGTTTATTTAAGAGGAAAATCAAAACATGACTTTTTCATTTACAATTAATAAAAATATTGATTTCAGTTTAGAAACCATGGTCTGCAGTTAAAAGCCAAGATTTTTAAATAAACAAACTTTGCATTTAACCCATTTATACTTCCTTCAAGATGTGCATTGTGGTGCAGTAGATATCAGCTCCGAACAAGAAATAGGAGTGCTGAGATCAAATACCATTTGAATTCATTGCATTCACATGCGCAAAAACCCTTGGGAAAGGTATTAATCCATTTCTTACCTCTAGCTATGGGTTAAATAGCAGGAAAATTGGGTTCTGTAGCCTTGGTTGACAACCAGTCTAACACAAAGTAATGGCAAGCTACTGTGAGAAAATCTTCTGCTCGGGCAGTCATGTCTCTTTTAAGACATAATTGCCCAAGTGTGTATCATGTATGGCACTTAATTGACTTATGGGGGATAATCTGTCTCAAATGGGTTCCATACGCACAGAAACATAGAAATAGAGATCTAAAATAAATTTTACATTTAAACTTATATATTGTAATAATGTTTAACACCAAGATTGATGGTTTTTATTTGAGGATTTTCAGTACACAAAATAAAACCTCACTCCCTGAAAAAAAAAATCAAAATGTCTAAATCATGATTTTTTTGTTAAATACTGTGACAATTGAGTGTAAAACTGGCATTTGGTGGCTGGAATATGGTTCCAAAAGTCGTTAATGATCAATTTAACATATGAAAAGAACTGACTACGCATCTTCCAAGAAAATTTACTCACATTTCATGGATTTAAATTAATATTTGCTAACATTCTATAAAGTAGAAAAAAGTTTGTCCTGGGAATTTCTTGCTTGCATTATTCAAAGTTGGTATAGTGAGGTCAAAAGCAAAAATGTATGAAAAAAAAAAACAGGTAAAATTAAAGATAGTTTAAATTTGATTGAATTCTATTTTGTCTTGATTGTTAAAAATCAAAGTACCAAGTTAAATAAGTATTATAAATTTATAGCATTCATTTCAACAAGATGCCAATACTTTTCCTATCAAAGAGGTGGAAAAAGGACCGATCCAGAACTTCTAAATGTAAATGACTAAACATATGTTAGTTTTGTCTTAAGATGTTCATAACTAGACAAATACTTGGAGTTAGGAAAAAGTTAAACCAGTTCTGAACTCCTGAGTGGTGTCTTCAGGCAATTTGCAATTATTGGTTTTACTGTTTTTGTCAACTATCTAAAAAAAAAAAAAAAGATAAAATCAGTGATTGCAAATTGCTTGAAGACACCACTCATGGTAGAAACCTAGGTCATGTAATAACTCATTTACAAATGAAGAATATTCAAAAGTTCTATGATATAATTGTATTGAACACTTTCTTATACAAATGTTTACTGGTTTAATTTTATTATGACCAAAAACTAAGTAATTAAACAATCACTATATATATATATATATATATATATATATATATAATGTTGTGATAATATTTAATACAAAGATTTTTTTTTTTAACTGATAAAAGCATTTTGGCAAACAGATTATTATTACCTTAAAATGCTCGATAGTAGGGTAGAGATAGTGTTGATAGGTTTAATGCAAATAATTTGTCACTGTAACTGAGCAGGTTCATGCCAACTTCAAAGTTTCATAAAGACACGGTTATGTCATCACTTGCAAGGGCTAGGTCTTTTTGTGAGGGATTTGTCATTTTCTGTTTTCTTATTTATATAGAGCTTAATGTAATTTGATATTTTGTTGTGAGAGTGGTCTTATTTGTGATTGGGTGGTTTTCTTTTTATTGTGCAGGTGTTTGATTT
The DNA here is from genome assembly GCA_037127315.1 of Ascarosepion bandense. NCBI lineage: Eukaryota > Metazoa > Mollusca > Cephalopoda > Sepiida > Sepiidae > Ascarosepion > Ascarosepion bandense. The sequence goes on from JBBBDQ010000499.1 coordinate 2,713,313, forward strand.
CTTTTTATTACTTTTTAAGGCACATGTTAATAGACATATGCTTAATTGCTTTATATTGGTAGGTGTCTATTTAATTGCTTTTTTAGTTGGTTTGTTCTTGTCATTTAGATTGACACTTGCATATGTATATAATATATACTTATTTAAGAATACAGGGGATTAAATTTTATTTCTACAATTTTGGTACAAACATTTTAAACTCAGTTTCATCAGAATAAAACCATCATGGCTTAACAGCTTCATGTTCTTAAATATCTGACATTTGTGAAAAATTAAAACTACTCTTGGATAATAGTAAAGTGGTTTCTTATTACTTTTGCATAGTTCTAAATTCTGTTGCTTCCCATTTCTAAGAGTCATTTTTTTTTACCTATTTTTCTGAAAACTTCTTCATTTCTTACAAGCTCCATCTATGGTATTTTAGATTTTTTTGTAGAAGTACATCAATTCAAATTTCATAATTTTTCAGGATATTGTCCAGCATTCACTGCTATATAGGAGGATTGATATTGCCCAGAAGTTCAGCCCTTTAAAGAAACACGAAAATTCTTTGTTTATATGTTGAAAGGCATCTTACACAATGGCAGTGCTCCTTTGAATTTCAGTGTCACATTTTCATTGACGGTTAAATACTTCCCAGTTAGTTAAATATCTGTGCTTACTTGAGCCTAACACAGAGTTCAGTAACCCACAGCACACATGTAGCACATGAAGCAATTTCCAATGGCATAATTTGTTTAACTAAGGAAGTCTCTGGAAGATGAAATTTAGGAAAGTCTGCTGCTATTCTTAACTATTGGATATACCACCCAAGGTCTTTCATCTGTTTGAAGAAAATTGCTTTTGCTCTAACTTATTCCTGTGAGCAAATTTTTCTTGCATTGCCTCCCAGATAGTAAAACACTGCGCCTCCTTGGTCTCACACTTTCAGTGGACCTCAAGTGAAATGACTATATCGAATCCATTGCTAAATCCGCTGCTATGAAAGTCGGTTCTCTGTGCAGGGCCCGGAGGTTTTTTTCGTCTGAATCTATCCTGCACATTTATAAATCTACCATCCGCCCATGCATTGAATACTGTTGCCATATCTGGTCGGGTGCCCCTGCTATTCTTCTTGGGCTTCTCGACAAGGTACAGTGGAGGGTCTGTAATGTGATCAATACTGACTTGGCAGATTGCCTGCAGTCTCTCTCTCACTGGCGCGACGTGGCTTCCCTGTGTCTCTTCTATAAATACTTCCATGGCTTCTGCTCCGATGAACTATCACTGGTGCCACCTAGGTTCGAATTTGCACAAGATACGAGATTAGCAACTAGATCCCACCCTTTTACAGTGAAACCGATAAAATGCAACCACAACTTCTACTCCAACAGTTTCTTTTTTCGTACTTCCCGACTGTGGAATTCCCTTCCACATGACTGCTTCCCCGATGGCTACAATCTCCAGGAGTTTAAATGTAAGGTCAATAGACACCTCCTAACACAATAACTCGCTTCCATTCTTTCAAACACTCTTCCCATCCTCCCAACTACCTATCACCCCCCTTCTGACATTTCCTATATCTAACCACTCTTTCTATTTACCTTCCCCTATGTAGCCCCAAGCGCAATAGTGGCAGTGGAATGCCTTGCTTGGGGTGAAACGATTTAAAAAAAAAAAAATGAAAGCAATGCTTAACACCTGAACATTTAGAAAATTGTGTAAAAACTCAAAGTAATAAAGTATATTACTGATATTGAGCAATTGGCTAATACCATGCAAGGGCAAGGCTCTCATTATAAATAAAAAATTTTTAAAAATAACTTTTAAAAACAGTTTCTTTCTATTAATGTGGTTGTGGTGGATAGGAAATTCAGAATTAAAAGCAACCTTCTTCTTCTTCATTTTGACAAAAATTCACAATGATACATGAAATCCTGGTTTTGCCATATAGGAAAAGGATTGACTACATGCTTAAAGAAAGTCGAAACCAGATTTCGTGAGTAGATGTTAAATTGAAAATTGATTTTCTGACCAATGGAAGCAATTTGCAAGACCAAAAAGACTTAGCGATGTAGTGTGAAAAATGTAAATGACTATAAAGGCTTCATTCATCAGTGCCTGGCAGTCAAATGAGAGCAGCAAGAGAGACACAAAATGTAGCGCTAGAAATTTCAAGTCAACCCGAACATAAGGTTGCATTGCACATTGTCCTCTTTCTCTTTCTTTCTTGTATGCTGATTCCTTTTACTACTACTTCTCTATTCAAAGACATTCCTACCAAACAAACGCTCATACATACGTACGTCTTTCTAGCAAATTACTTCTATAAACATTTCTATAATGCTTGATACTCTTAACTTTCTCACTGAACATGAACTTCTATGGATTCTTGTTATTCTTTTCTTTTAATAAATTTCTATTTTAACATGCAAAATGTATATTTTTATTCTTCCACAAATTTCCAACCTGCCTTCTGATGAAAACCTTCTGATGATTCTGATGAAAACCTTCTGATGATTCTGATGAAAACCTTCTGATGATTCTGATGAAAACCTTCTGATGATGATCAAAAATAAAAATTTGTAAGCTATGGGGAGTTTGGTTATGTATGACACAAGGCTGAATCAATAAGCATTAACCATCTCCCTATAGCTTCATGGTTTACATATTATTGTATATATCACTATATAAAACATATTGTACAACAGATATATTGCCCTTAACTCATAAAAATACATATGCTGTTGGCACACTGAATGATTTTAAAACTGTTTTAACGTCTATTTATTACTGACATCTAACAAAGAACCTTTCAAAATTTGGTTCTACTGAATATGTGTTTGCGAATCTTGTATATGTAATACATATAATGTACGTAGGCTGGATTTGGCTTCAGATAACCCTTGGTGGTTGGTATGCGATAAAATTTAAACAGCCAAATTAAATATATACATTTTTATAAAATACTTCAATAATTTAAACTGAGTTAAATGTATGAATTTGTTAAATGTATGAATTTGTTAAATGTATGAATTTGTCTAAATGTATGAATTTGTCTAAATGTATGAATTTGTCTAAATGTATGAATTTGTCTAAATGTATGAATTTGTCTAAATGTATGAATTTGTCTAAATGTATGAATTTGTCTAAATGTATGAATTTGTCTAAATGTATAAATCTGTTATATATACAAACTTCTTGAAATTGTTAACTTTTTGTTCAATGTTTAATAATTTGATTTGGCATTAAATGACCCAAGATGGGTTGATATACCATAAAACAAAACAAACTAACAGAGAACCATACACTGTCTTGTTAGAATAGTGGTGTTTTCCCACCCACTTTACTTGACTATTTTGTCTTTGTGTTCATGTCGTCTTCTCTATCCATCATCAATATTATGGGATCTGTGTAGCTTCCGGTAATGGGCCTGAACAGTAATCATTTTGTGGAAAAACCAACTGATAGATTTATGATGTCAACATGGAATAAAATCCACTGGTGACTGTACTGCCAGAAAGATTGTTTTTCTTTTATAAAATTTATTTTTGTCTTTGGAAGTTGAGCGATCATTTTCTGTTCCTTTTCACCAATCATAAATGGCAACTGGTACTTGGGTGAGAAGAACAATGAATAATTCAGACATCTGTTTACAAAAGCAATAAACCAGCAAATCCACACTTGTTAGGGTTGAACACTCGTTTGACCTTCTTGTGTGTCTGGATATTGACAAGTAGTTATTGAGCTTCTTTGGTCGCTATGTCAACTGCTGGAGTTTGTCTAGAATATTCAAAGTCACAAGATGGGTTTTTGTCATCAGATAGTAATTTGGAAGACTGGATTTGGTAACAAGTAAGGGAAGTACTTAACCATCTCTCCACTGGGATAGGACGTGAGACAAGGTCAGTTTAATATGGAGGTGATATGTACATACATACATAGACTAGTAGGGCAAAACTTGCTCAGTCACTGTAACATACTGGTATTAGTATCCACTGACCGTCCTTATTAGGTATCATGAGGTAGGTATTGCAACATCGTTGGAATTCTGAAGGCTTCTTTATTTTTGGGAAAATCTTCAAATCAGAAGATAAGTTATCAAATTATATAATAATGGCTGGCCACTTGGTTTCAAAAATCATCTACTGGGGTGGCTAGCTATCTTCATTGCAGACTCTTGCTCAGGTACATTTGTGTTGATTCAACACCTACAGAGCCCACCTGAGGTTTATACTGCAACTATGCTGAGCAGACTTTAGTTTCTGGGAGAGAGTGCATTACCTAGTGGGAACAACAGCCTGAGCAAGGCCAGGACATCCAAACCCTTGGTCAAAATGATGTGTGACTTCAAAGTAGCACAACCATTGACAACTCCTCAAAGAAAACTGTCTATCCAATTTCACTCACAAGACTTGAGTCAACCTGTGGTGTGTATGTATGTATGTATATAGATATATACACTAGCAGTATAGCCTGGCATTGCTCAGGTGTAATGAAAGTTTTAAAACTAATCCATGGTCCTGGAGCTCAGACTCTTTGGACGTTGGCACGAAAGACTAAAAAGCAATAGTTGTTTCAAGTTAAAGCAAAACTGAAGACTGAAAGAAAAATGAATGGATGTAAGTCAAATTTTGATTTCCTGGTATCGATATCAAATTTTCTGCAGTATTGTAAGAACTTCAACCTTGAAACTTCTGAATATCGTTTCTTATGTCTTTGTCTATGAGTGTATCAAATTTGATTAAAATCGGACCACTCCTTCTATAACCTGATTTTTTTTTATTATCGATTTTCGATATTTATTGAGGGTATCTTGACACAAAACTAGCTAAGAACACTCACAGACGCTTATAGTAAAACTGTAAATTTTCAAGAAAATTGGTTCAGCCATGTCAGAAGATGGAAAAATCAGTCACTATATGCTAGGGAATAGATTGTAGATGTCTAGTTGTATGATATTAGAAAAAATTAATGATACTTTAGTGTATTTTTTTAGAAGATGATTTCAAATGGAAGTTACTTAATGTTTATTGAGCAAGTTTAGTTTTGGGAATTTGATAATTTCTATTTTTCTTGGAAACATAGAAAACATGGCTCATGTAAAGAGTTAAAAGCTCCGTTTTTTTTTTTTTTTTTTTTTGTTTTTTTTAAAGTATTTTTCATTTTATGGTAGGGTTTTATTGGCATTTTTTAATGGTCAATAGTAAGTAGAAAGTGATGTGCTATTACATAAGTTTTATTATTAAAAGATAAGGTGTGAAAATAATGACGAATTTTAAAAGGATTCTTAAAACAACTGATACAAAATTTTATTACTGAGGGATTTTTTTTATAGTATAAACAGAGCATAAGTAGACTATAGAGTCATAGATTTATTTTCTAATAGACACTCAATAAGTTTTTGGCAATTGCTATTATTGTGATCGTAATTTTTTTTCAGATGTTGTTGGTTGTTTAGGCTATTATATAAATCATAAAATTTTATGACACTTATGATTTTCTCATTAGTGTTAATGTAAATCTGCTCTATTAACAAGACAAACTCTTTGTATCTGTCAATGCTCTATCTGCACCCTGACATTGAGCACTTTACAATAAAAAAATCTGCTTGCTAAAATACATTTTATCAGTAAAACTATTAAAAAGCAGCAACCTTGGCACTAAACATTATCACAATTGAACACACACACTCTCTCTCCTTATATATATATATATATATATATATATATATTCATTAAGTTTGGCACTTGAAACAGTTATGCTATGCAATTTGTATTTCTCAGTAAATCAAGTGCATTGACAAAGGTTATTCTTCTAAAAAATATTTGTGTAAAGTTTTTTTCTCATTATTGAGGCTATAGACTAATTAATATGACAACATATATTCAACAGTAAATACCAACTGAATTTAAACTCTCTAATGAGTGTAATTGATACTTTGAAAGTTTTACTAGCAACTAACTTGAACACATAAACTAGAGTTTAAAGAGGTAATTACATAGTTGAAGTTTCATTTTCTTAATCACTGCTTGTCTTAAATTCCCAGAATTCTGGATCAGATTTGGACAGCAGTAGCAGAGAAGCTTGATTTATTATTAAAAGGATCTGAAAAGGTGGACATTAGTTACAAATAGGCTGGGATATACATTGATATCCATTAAAAATGGGTTATTGTCTCTCTCGATGGATTGACTGGTTACGTAGGTCAGATACATGATTTGATTTATTACTGAAAGCCGGAAAAGTAAGACTAAACTATCCTCTTTTAATTGTTTGTCTATGAAGCTTGGTTGAAATGATTAAAAATGACATGCAAAGGGTTGATAAGTCATAAAAAACACATGAATTAAAATGCTTCAACAAAAAACACATTTGATAAGCAATGTGCAAAGATCTAAGATATTTTGCAATTATTCAAATCCTCTCCATTATAATGAAAACTGTTGTACATATATATATATATATATATATATATATATATATGTGTGTGTGTGTGTACAAATATATATTTAAAACAGGAAATAACATATTACATTGCATTTGACTAGATGGTTTTGTTGTCATTTCGCGCTATCCCGCGGTGTGACGTCATAAAACCGCATCGCAAACTTAAGAACTGCGTTTATTATTTTTGGTAACTGTTGCCGTTGCCAAGTGGAGTTTTATGTCAACACAAAATAAAATCGTCGGTGATGGTGGATTTTATAATATTTCAGTTTAAACAACCTCTCTGAAGATGGCTCATGTGAGCCGAAAGCTTAGAAGAAAACCAATAAATAATTATCCAAATGTTGGAGAATTTTTGTCTTTATTTTCAACTGAAATTAAAGCAAAAATACGACGTTTAGAACGGCTCATGATTAAACATAATAGACATTCATTGTCTCTTATATTTAATAGCATATGTCTAGAAAATATATATATATAGATATTTTTTTTTGTCACACTCAGAGAGAGACAATAATGAAGTAGTGTAGACTCAATTCATTCTCTTTACTATCAGCTATGAAAGCTCTTGCTGCATGTTTGCTCTTTAACAGTGCTTTATTTTACTTTTTTGCAATAATTATGTTGTCAAATAGCAAAGAATATATATATATATATATATAATCTCCAAGTACAAGGTTGATATAGATAGAATAAAATTCTGATACCACCCCACAGAAAACACTATTCTTGAAAGAAAGCTCAATACAGAGTAGAACAAATAATATTCATTCAAAATTTATAACGTAATTACATTATAACATTACCACAAGAGACAAGAAGTGTTGAAATGAAATAGCTACTTTGTCATGATGTTATAACACTTGTTACAAAATTTGAAAATATATATATATATAGTCATCTGCAGATATGTTTCACTTATCAGTACGGTTAGATATCCGATTGCTTCTCGCCAGGACTGAAACTTGACCAAATTGACATCAGTCAGTGATTCTACCTCTGAGCTATGGATGCTCAGTAGAAGAAGGCAAGCTTTTAGTGTGTGATATAACATGTAAACATACACCACTAGTGGAGAGTCTTCTAATTCATTACTGAATCAACAATGCATAGATGCTAGAGTAGCTACTGTTTTTTCAAAGTCTACCATTCTTTCGGATGTGCTTTGTGGTGCATTGGATATCGGCTCGGAACGAGAAATCGGGGAGCCGAGTTAAAATTCCAGCCAAATTCATTGTATTCACTTACTTGCAAATACCCTTGGGAAAGGTATTAATCCATCTATTCCTTCCAGCTATGGGTTAAATAACAGGACAGATTGGGTTCTATAGCCTTGGTTGGCAACCAGTCTACTGCAGAAAGCAATGGCAACCTACTGCGGGATAATCTTCTGCCCAGTCAGTCATGATCGCCCAAGCGTGTATCACGTATGGCATTTAACTGACTGACTGACCATTCTTTCAGAGTGCTCAATCAGGGTCCGTCATGCTCAGGGATTTAGATTATTTTGTATTTTTTTATGTTTTAATCTAAGGTGCTCAATAATAAGTACTTCCATGTATATGTTACCATCATATTAGACAGCATATTGATATAAATATTTTAACATCATTTTTGATGGCATGGGCTCACTCGTAGTTTTATGTTTCTAACAGTGTAATGGTATGATTAGTTGTTTCTACACTGAAAACATTGTTCATTCATTGACCGAACAATGACTTCTATAAAATCTATTAAAACAATCTTGCAGGAAATTAAGTTTCTCAAGACCACTGTTTCTGATTTTTCTGGTACTGATGACCATTTCTTTTCTACACTTTTGAAATTAATGTCAAATATCACATCTAGATAATCATTATTTTTTCTGCTACATGTGCTTTCTACTTTGGTTGTTAGAAATTTTCAAGTTATTTGATTTTTATTATTTACAGTTCTTTGGGATTATCTAGCACAAGTTGACAATGTTTAAAGAAGGATAAGAAATCTATAATTAGTGAGTCCAGAGGTACAGTATTTAACTGTTATTTTTTTTTTTTTCAATTGGAGTAGATAGACTAAACTATCGCCCAGTTCACACTCCCCCCACGTCTATTGAACAGATGTAGAGGCTCATCCCTTGTTCCCTGTTTAGGATGTGGTTTCTGGTTTTCACTTTTCCAATATTCACTTTTTTTTTCTTCAATTGGAGTAAATAGACTAAACTATCGCCCAGTTCACACTACACCCACATCTATTGAACAGGTGTAGAGGCTCATCCTTTATTCCCTGTTTAGGATGTGGTTTCTGGCTTTCTCTTCTAATCTTTTCACTCTTATGTAGCCCTCGGCACATCAGTGGCATTACCGCCTTGCTCAGGGTGATATGATTAAAAAAAACAAAAAAAACATTGCAAATATGTAATCCAGAATTGGTGTACCTGCATTTTTAATATCCTTAGAGTGCAATGATTTTTTTCAGCCTGAGTTGAATTTATATGAGTTGGTATATGAAAGTTCTCAGATTAGGATTTCAGTGCCGTGTCCATAACTGATTACTGTCATGACGTATTCTTCAGCAATAGTGATATGTTCACAGATGTTTCCAACATTTTCTGGTGGTTCTTCTCCCTGAATATTCAGCATCTTGAACTGACACCTGACTAACCTTCAAGCATGCATGTCACTCAAAAACCTATGTTTAAAATGTTTGCCAAAAGCCTAATGGAGAATTTCAATGATCTAAATAGCATATTTGCTGAAATTTATACACAACTTGATGCAGTTATGTTGCTAAATTTTGTCAGCTCTCATAAAGTGCGCAGAATAAATGATACAAAATTTCATGCTATAATAGAAGAGAAATAGTGTAAATCTTATTGGTAGACTAACTCAGTTAAAATGGAAATCAATGAGCTTTAGATGCATGTACCAAATTTCTATTACACAGTACATTCAAAGTATGCACAATCTGTGAAATTTACAAGGTGACTTGGTATTTTTTATATATATATAATAAAAATTGTGTGTACAATATATATATATAAATAAAATAAAAATTGTGTGTACAATATATACATATATAAATAATCAAAATTGTGTGTACAATATATATATATATATATATATGTATGTATATGTGTGTGCAGCCATAGCACCTTATCTGTCATTTTTAACAAAACTTGCTGAAAAGTGGGATTGCTAAGATTATTTTAATACTCTTGTTGGCTACTGAGTCATGTAATAAAAAAAACTCAACCATAGCACCTCGTCTGTCATTTTTAATGGAACTTACACACACACACACACATATAGCAAAGATCAGCTGGTTACACTGCCATGGTTTAGACTTGTGGTTTCATTAGGTAATTTGTTTTGACTCCAGTTAAAACCATGGTAGTCTGGTCTTCACTATCTAAATGCTCTACATGTTAAATCATTTTCCTTCAAACATATACTGAGCACTTTCTAGTACAGCTGTTTACTGGTCTAATTCTATCTAATAAATATTACACATAATGCACCAATCCCTCCTTTATGCATGTTTTGTAAAAAATGACAGACAATCTGCTATGGCTTAGTTTTTTTATACTCCTTGTTGGTGCCTGGGTCATGTAATAAAAAAATTAACCATAACACCTTGTCTGTCATTTTTAATGAAACTTACTTGTATATATATGTTTCTCAGTGATTTCATTGACTGGAGTCAAAACAAATCATCTGACCAAACTATGGTAGCATAACCAGCTGATCTTCCTATCTCTAATGCTCTACATGTTAAATCTTAATTTTTCTTCAAACATGTATTGAGAACTTTTTAATACAATTGTTAACTGGTCTATTTTTCTTCAAATATGGAACTTATTAATACAATTGTTAACTGGTCTATTTTAAAATTTGACATTCAGTGTGTCTATATTTGTGTAGTTGCTCTAAAAATCTGAGTATGCTGATATCTACTCTGTTCCTCTGTATGTGTTTGAAAGAGAAGGAAATTATCACATACAAGCCCAGCCAAAATATTATAGAATTAGTAGATAAAAACTATGGACTGAACATGTGAGCAACAATTAAGTTTTTGAGAAAATGTAAACAAAAAGTCATAATACTTAGCATCAAAAAAGAAAGTTGAAATTTCCAGGACAAATAATAGTAAAAGAGAGCTTAGAAAAGTTGGTACTCACAGGAAGGCAAGGGAGAAAAACAGCACATGACCCAACAGCCAGTTAAGCACCGTATGTGATATCTGTTTGAGCAAACATCTCTTTTGAGACATGACTGACTAGGCAGAAGATTTTCTTGCAGTAGGTTGTCATTTCTTTCTGCTGTAGACTGATTGCCAACCAAGGTTAAAGAACCTAATCTGTTCTGCCATTCAACCCATAGCTGGAGGAGAAGAGATGGATTCATACCTTTCCCAAGGATATTTGCACAAAAGTGAATGCAAAAATTCAACTGGAATTTGAATAGATGTCGGATTTCTCGTTCCATGCTGATATCCAATGAAATCACTATAAACATCATAATGAACTTGTTGTGGACTGGACAATGTTTTCCCGTCGGAACCATCTAGAACACCATGATAGTAATTTGAAAGCGGAGTCACCATCATAAAGTAGACTGGTTGTCTGATCCACTTTATAATGAAAATAACTTAGAGAACAATATAACAAGAATAATAACAATGTATCTAAACTTATTTATAAATGGAACTTTGTATGTGTTTCCGTTACCTATAGACTCCGAAACAGCTGAACCGATTTTCTTGAAAATTTACGCAGTTGTACTATAAGCGTCTGTGAGTGTTCTTAGCTAGGTTTTGTGTTGAGGTACCCCCAATAAATATCGAAAATCAATAATAAAAAGAATTGGGTTATAGAAGGAGTGGTCCGATTTTAATCAAATTTGATACATTTATAGACAGACATCAGAAACGATATTCAGAAGTTTCAAGGTTGCAGTTCTTACAATAGTGCAAAAAATCGATTATATATATATATATAAAAAAGCTTTCATTGCACCTGAGCAATGCCAGGCTATACTGCTACTTAAACATAGTTACAGGATTGATTAATTTGTGCATGTAAGATTTAGTAGAGAAAGTTACCTCTGGGATGTTGCAGAAAATGTATCAATGTTCATACTGGAAGAGTTCTTGAAAAAAAGGAAATATGATGTTTGTACTAATTAGTAATTGAATATAATTATACATGCAGTGAAGTATGCTTGTAAGAGAGAGAGAGAAACATTTTTGGTGTAACTAATTGCTGAACGCAATTAGCGCAGTATGTGAGTTGGAAAGGAACTAACAACATTTGGACTGTTAGCTCCGAAAAGCAGGATCCAACTGGTCTAAACCCGTTTGAACATCAGCTTATATATTTCTGAATTAAGCGCAGGAAAAAAAAGGTTTCACATGCGGTACTAATGAAAGAGTATGAGGGTATATGTGTGTATACGTACATGGCGATATGTATATAAGTATGTACATGCATGTAGAAGTGATTCTACAAACTTGTAAATATTTGGCAGAACAAGAATTAAGAGATAGTAAAAGTAGAAAAGTTACTAAGAGCAGCAAAGGACAGGAAATTGTGGAGAGCCATAATTGCAGATATTCTGAAGGGATGCAGTACATAGAGTAGGAGCATGCTCAACTCTTTTTTTTCCCACTAAAACTAATGAACTGATAGTATACAAAATAATTGTTTTATGTAATAGCTAAACATTTTGCATTCAGAAAATATACCTTAAACTGGATTAAATTATTTAAATTAATGGTATTATTTTTCCAAGCCATGCAAAGGAAAATATTTTTCTAATAGTATTTTTAAGATGTAACATTGACAAAGATAGCAGTTTATTATGTAATGATAACAGAAAACTGTTCCCCTACTTTGTGTCTAAGGAAATCTTACATTAATATTTATTCAAGGAAATATGTTTATTATATAATAACAGAAAACTGTTCCCCTACTTTATGTCTTAGAAAATCTTGCATTAATATTTATTCAAGGAAATATCAGTTTATTATATAATAACAGAAAACTGTTCCCCTACGTTATGTCTTTGAAAATCTTGCATTAATTTTTACTCAAGGAAATATCAGTTTATTCTATAATAACAGAAAATGGATCCTCCACTTTATACTGGTAGAATATTTCACTAATGTTCTTTAAATATATAAATATGCAAGTTTACAAATGCCATAAAAAAAATTGCATATTTTATTACAAGGTTTTCATCTGTGAATTTTTCATGAGTATTTTCTAGATTATTGTTGTAATAATTCTTTCTAGTGATGATTTCTCCTCTTGGCTTTGAAAACATCTTGTAACAATTGACCATTTTCTAAAAGACACTTTCACCTGGCATTGCCAGTATAAGGAAGATTTTTCTAATTATTATTGCTCCTTCATGGAGTCAATTCTTTTTCATCTCCTGGCGTCATATTTTAGAAAAGTCTGCCTTTGTCATAAAAAAAAGATGCTACTATGTAGCATCATCAGTTTAAGATAAATAAATTCAAGTTAACAAGTAACAAGCAAAAGTTTATTGAAGTTTAAGATAAATAATTCAAGTACAGCAAAAGTTTATTGAAGTTTAAGATAAATAATTCAAGTACAGCAAAAGTTTACTGAAGTTTAAGATAAATAATTCAAGTACAGCAAAAGTTTACTTGAAGTTTAAGATAAATAATTCAAGTACAGCAAAAGTTTATTGAAGTTTAAGAATTTAAATAATTCAAGTACAGCAAAAGTTTATTGAAGTTTAAGATAAATAATTAAAGTACAGCAAAAGTTTATTGAAGTTTAAGATAAATAATTCAAAGTACAGCAAAAGTTTATTGAAGTTTAAGATAAATAATTCAAAGTACAGCAAAAGTTTATTGAAGTTTAAGATAAATAATTAAAGTACAGCAAAAGTTTATTGAAGTTTAAGATAAATAATTCAAGTACAGCAAAAATTGACAAACAAACAAAACTCACAAATGCACTTAGCAGAATTGTAGTTCAAGTGTTCCACAATTTTTTCTAGAAAGTAAAATTCACAACATGTAAGCTTACAGATAAAGAGGATTCAGGATCTAATTTTAGAATATAATGTAAACCAGGCTTGTAAGTGTAAAAATAGATTAATGACTTTAAGTCTGTGATGTAAAATTACAGACAAGGTGTGCATCTATCTAATGGGACACATAGACACAAGTCATTTTGGGTCATCCTGATGGCAGTTTCTGCAAGTCTTCTGCTGTAGCAGCTTGTAGAAATGTTCTAATCTTGAAATAATATTGCAATATGAAGATGTTGGAAGTGTTTTGTTGATTGTCAGATAGGATTCACTCTGTTCATTCAATAGGCTGTGTTAAACAAAATCAGTTTGAAAAGTAATGGGACTAGGTGTGCTGTGTGTGCTATGGACAAAAGAGGAACAAGGATTGTGCCATCATCTAACATGACATCTTGGGTGTATATAACTGTAATCTTAACTTTCTGCAGCCATTACATTTTTTTCCATATACTTTTGTGGCAGGACTAATTGTTTGCTTTACCATAACAGTGCATCTTCTCACAAGTCCTGAGCATCTGGCAGTTCCTGGCTGAGAAGAATATCACCACACTGGAACAACTTCCCTATTCACCTGATCCTGTTACATGTGAATTTTTTTTTAATCACCCCCAAGCTCAAGGAGACCTGCTTTGAAGATATAGAGACCATCAATAGTGGTCAGTCAGTTGAGTGCCATATGCTTTGGGTGACCACACTTTGGGTGATCATGTCTCAAAAGAGACATGACTGACTGGACAGAAGATTATCCCACAGTAGATTGTCATTGCTTTTTGCAGTATACTGGTTGCCTGCCAAGGCTATAGAACCCAATCTATTCTATTATTTAACCCATAACTGGAGGGAAAAGATGGATTAATACCTTTCCCAAGAGTATTTGTGCATAAGTGAATGCAAGGAATTCAACTGGAATTCGAACTCGGCTCTCCAATTTGTCGTTCTGAGTCTATATCTACTGCACTACAACGTACATCCTCCCTATTCACCTGTTCTTGCTTCATGTGACTTTCTCTTTTCTCAAAGCTCAAGTGTATCTTCTATGTGAACTGTCCTTTCACAACATAAGCGATCATGGCTTTCCATATCACTCTATCCCTGCAGGCTCTTAGCATGCTTTCTCCTGTTATGCCACACAACCTTCATTCCATCATCCACCTGATCAGATCCTTCAAATATGTTATTTGCTGCTTTCCTCTGTCTCTTTTCCCCTCCATCTGGCCTGTTAGTATCAGCTTCTCCAAGCCCTCCTTCCTCATTGCATGTCCCAGGAACTTTAGCTGTCTCTTCCTGATGCTCAGTATTAATTTCCTTTTCATTTCCATCCTTTCCAAAACCTCATCATTGGTCACATGCTCAATCCATGATATTGGCAGCATCCTTCTGTAGAATCACATTTCAGTTGCTTAAATTTTTTCCTTTACCTTTGATGATATTGTCCAGTATTCACTGCCATATTGAAGAACCAACATCACATAGCAATCCAGTACTCTCTTCTTTGTTTCTAGCCAAATTATCCTGTTTCTTTTTCATCTTCTGTTATAACCATTCTCAGGTATCAAAATTTTTTTATCTGTTTGATTTTAGTATCCCCCACTTGTATTTGGCATATTGGGTTACCCTTTTTACTGATGACCATGTATTCGGTTTTTTGCAGTTTAAGATCTAGAAGACCCATATTGAAAACATGGAGGCCATCAAGAGGGCCATAACAAAAGAACAGAGGTATCCAAAACTTCCAGTCGTATATTGAAGTATAGTAGAGAAAGATGGGAAGTGCTTTAGGCTTAATGGGGGTTACTTTGAAGAGGAAAGCATGTAGCTGTTTGGAATTGAAATAAATTGTGACACCTGTCTCATTATTTTTCAGAGAGATTTGTAGAACATCAAGTTGTTTCTGAAATGGAGATGGAACTATTTTATTAGTGTAACAGGCAAAAAAATCCCTTGGGTATAAGGAAAAAGTATATATAATTTCCCAACAGCGAGAATTCATTTAATCATGTTTCATTGCATTCAACCTATAAGGTTGGCTTAATTTTTTACTCAGTCAGGTTAAGTGCTATATATGATACACACTCAGGCAATCATGTCTCTTTTGAAATGTGATTGACTAGGCAGAATTTTTCCTCATAGTAGGTTGCAACAACTTTCGGTGGTAGACTGGTTGTCAACCAAAGGCCCAAAAACCCAATATATCTTGCTATTCAACCACAGCTGAAGGAAGAAGATATGGATTTATACTTTTCCCAAGGGTATTTACACTTAATGCAACTGGAAATTGAACTGGGCTCTCCGATTTCTCATCCTGAGCTGATATCCATTGCACCACAGAACACATGAATTTTTTCATTCAACTGCCTAAATTTCCTTTTTCTGTACTTTCAAGTAACTCAATTTTGGATGAGAATAAAATATCAGCATGATAGACATGTGGTTCAAAATGTGATATTGAACACTCTTCATCCAAACTTATTTTATAAATGGAACTTTGTGTGTGTGTCTATTACCTATAGACTCCAAAATGGCTGAACCGATTTTCTTGAAAACTTACACAGTTGTACTATAAGCATCTGTGATTGTTCTTAGCTAGGTTTTATGTCGAGGTACCCCCAATAAATATCAAAAATTGAAAAAATCGGGTTATAGAAGGAGTGGTCCAATTTTTATCAAATTTGATACACACACATAGACAAAGACATAAGAAACAATATTCAGAAGTTTCAAGGTTGCAGTTCTTACAATAGTGCAGAACATCGATTATATATATATAAGGCAAGATGTTTGTGTGTATGTCTGTTTATCTGTCTGTATGTCCTTTATACAAATCCACAATTTTTATCCAATTCTCACCAAACTTTAAAATTTGACTTCCATCCATTCATTTTTATTTCAGTCTACGGTTTCACTTTAACTGGAAAAAAAACTATTGCTTTTTAGTCTTTCTTTTAGTTTAAAAGCTTTCATTACACCCAAGCAACACTGGGCGATACTGCTAGTCATAATTATATCCAAGAGCATTAATAGGGATAGGCAGTGGGGACATAGGCATCAACACTGCATGCTGACAGTTTCATACCTCAAATGATCATCAGACCATGTAATATTGATTCTGGTATTTGTTTTCATATAGCAAGTGCATGGTGGGAATGAAAGGGTGTCTTTATCAATCTCCTTGATAAGAACCAACCTATTGATTTAACCATCTACTGCGATTATTTAGACTGACCAAATGCAGCAATCAATGAGTCACAGTCAAAATTAAGAAAAAGAATCTCATATTCCATCAAAGTAGCATGAAACCAGATTTTTTGGTGATCAGGCAAAAGTTATGGTTGACTGGGAAGTTTTTAAATTTGTCATATTTACCAGGTTTACATATTACAATTTATTATGGTTTTTAGAAGATACTGTTTAAAAATATCATTCCCTATAAGATTAGAAACATCATCAAAAGTTGTTTGTTGCTGAAAAAGATTAAAGATTTCAGGAGGTCAGAATAAAGAAGTTGCTTGCAAGATTGCTGAAGAGTACTCAATAAAACATGTTCCTGAGTAAAGACTGCATAGATGAAGAAAAGTGTTTCTCTTGAGTTCTTTCTTATCATAGTTGTCAAATATTTTTTGAATTACAAACTGAATGCTATCAAAATAAATCGACACTAATTTTGTGTGTATACATAAAATAATGGCTTTTTGGGTGTCTTAGTAATCTACACTACAAATTCATACTCAGCCACATTTTTATTTTTAAAAACATTGGTTTAGTTTCTTGAGTTCTCCTTTTGTAAACGCAAATTCTACTTCATCAGCTTCTTTTCTTGCACTTCCTGCATGTGGAATTCTCTTCCACGTAGTTGCTTTTTCTGACAGCTACAATCTCCAAGAATTTAAATGTAAAGTCAATAGTCATCTCCTGTCTCACTAACTTACATCCTCTCTCTCATGCTTTTCAACATCCACCCCACTCTCATCAGTACTCTCTTTCCAACACCTCTTGCAACCTCTCACACCTCATAACATTCCTCCTCATCCACCCCACTCTCATCAGTAATCTCTTCCCTCTCCTACTCTCTTCCTGACACCCACTGCAACCTCTCACTCCTCAGCATTCCTCCTATGTAACTCCCTGCACAACAGTGGCAGTAAAATGCCTTGCTTGGGGTGATATGATTATAAAAAAATTATAAATCATGATGTTAATATAAAGTGGGGGATCAATTCTACATTACAATCAATATATATATTGATCACCCACTTTATGGCCACATTCATGTTTTTCTTATCCACTTACTGACACCCCCTGCTTGGGGCAAGAAAAAAAACTCCTCTAATATTCCTAAGTTAACTTCTGAAGTCCAGCCAAATCAACAGTCACCCCAAAAAGACAGTTGAGTTCAATGATCAAATCATAACAAAAATTAATTCTATGCTGTTGTTTTCATTGGCTTGGTAGACATCATGTGCATAGCTTTTGACATTGAGTGCTTATGTCTGTACCATTTTTTAAAACTTATGTTTTGTTTCCTTGGGATGTGTAAATATTACATTTACTCCTTTATTAAGTTTCTATTTATTTGTTTCTTGAAATGTTGACATAATTTCAGTTTGTATCAAGTTGTTACCTTGAAAGAACAATTAAATCATGAAAAGTGAAAATTTATATACATTTAACATGTTTCATCATTTAATTTAGCTTCTTCATGATATTTTGTTTTGAAAGAATGTGAAGCTACTTTTCACTTAATAAATTCTGTTATTTTCATTGGTTAGGTAAAGGTCATATTCAGAAGTTTCAAGGTTGCAGTTCTTACAATAGTGCAGAAAATCGATTATATATAAAAGGCAAGATGTTTGTGTGTGTGTTTATCTGCCTGTATGTCTGTATTTTTTTTCAGCCTTTTTATTTTAGAGCCAAACCCAAAGCAAAAACTAAGTCTGTATAATTGTAGTTCTTAGCCTCAGCCATGATACCATTTACTCAGAGGACATATTTAACCTTCAAAATTCAGTTTATGACGAAAGAAACTTATTTGATATAGATACCAGGAAACCAAATTTGACTTACATCCATTCATTTTTCTTTCAGTCTACAGTTTCGCTTTAACTGGAAACAACTATTGCTTTTTAGTCTTTCGTGCCAACGTCCAAAGAGTCTGATCTCCAGGACCATGGATTAGTTTTAAAGCTTTCATTACACCCGAGCAACGCCAGGCTATACTGCTAGTTTTACTATATGTCACCTATAGATTATATCATGCATCACTGTTCAGATGTTGGGAGATTATGTAAACGTTTTTTTTTTCTTTTTTCTATTAATATTTTCATGGCAATTGTTCTGATGAGCCTTTCTCCTTGTGGCCTTTACTGCACTTCTACTAGATTGGCAATTAAGTCTCCCTGTTTTTCTGCTGAACCAGTTAGATGCAGCACTGTGTTTTATTCTAATAGTTTTCTCATTTGTGGAACTCTCTTCTAGTTTCTTGCTTTGCTGCCATCTATACAGTTCAGATATTTAGATGCATTGTCAATGTACTACCTTCCTGGATCCTGTATTTTTTTTGCTTGTTTTCCTCACTTTTTCTGAAGAAGAGATGGGTTTATATCTTTTAAGCATATCTGCAAAATTGAATGCAACAGACCAACATAGAATTTGAACTCAGCGCCTTGATTTTACTCTGCCTACTGATTACTGATTAGTCAGTTAATTGCCATACATGATACATGCTCCTGTAGTAGTGAGGTGACAGTGAGCAAAAGCGATGGACCGGATGTTTGCGCATTCATGACCAAAAAGCAAATGACCAAAAGTCGTTTTTGCGCATCTGGTTTCGAACAGCTGTTCCGGTTGAAAAATACAAAATTAATTAAATATTAAATTTCCAGTTTGCGAGCCTACATGAATTTTATTTATCAGCCAATTGGAAGCCCAGAACCAAATACAAGTATGAAATCCCAAATGAGCTGCTGTGATCCAAAAAGAAGATATAAAAAGCGGATACAGAAAGCATCGCCAGACAGGCAGACCGACTCAAGGAGAAGAGAGTAATTAATATCCCCTTGACCTAAGTCAAGCGTCTACTATGCTCGCCTCCCTTATCTCTTTCTTTCCTCCCTGCCTCAGAAATTATTTACTGACCTAAGGAGTGAATACATCAAAGACATTCCTTACATACAAGATGCCTCCACACTACTTTAAGTATCGAATTCTCCTTGTCAGCCTTCTATTGCCACTATAGTAGGTTGCCATTACTTTCTCTGGTAGAACAGTTACCAACCAAGGCTATAAAACCCAATCTGTCTTGCTATTCAACCTATAGATGGAGGGATAAGAGATGGATTACCTATGCCAAGGGTCTTTGTGCATAAGTAAATGAAATGAATTTGACTAGAATTTTCTTGTCTCTTTGATTTCTCATTGCAAGCCAATATCCATTACACCACAATGCACATTCTGTTTTCTGATAGACGATTTGTCTTCAGAAAAGGTGCTGCTCACAAAAGATTTTGAGAAATGTTGCTACCGCATCTGGTTTTGCATGTACTGTTCAAATTCATTAAAAGTTTCACTAACTCCTTGTCTAGTTATGTTAATAATGCTTTTATATTCTGCATGTTTAAGTCTAACTTCTTTTTATACTACTATTATTATTTGAGTTTTATTTTTAAATTTTGTTTTTCTTTGTACAGTTGCATCAACATTCTTCGTATCGATGATGGCTGACAATATCTGTACCTGCAAAAGAGTTTTGTTAAGCAAGCAAGGAATCAACTGCATGCTCACAAAATTCTTTGAGTATTACTGCAATCGAGAGAAATATTTTGGCTTCTGGTTAGCAGAATTCTCTTGATCATATTTCTGTATTTTCAAGATTATTTTTGAAGAACAGTTGATGCCATGATTCCTTTGGATATTGAGGGATTTTTTTATTTTTTATTTTTTTTGTTTGTTTGTTTTTGTTTTTAATATTCTTGCCATATTCAGCAGAACAAGTATTATTTCAATATTTCCTTTGTTTAAGTTTTCCTTTGTAATATTTGGGGAGTGTTCCAAGTAAACCAAAGTCTTGAGAATATTAGCGACTTCCATATTCTATGGATTTTTCTCTTTCTCTCTCAAAAATCAGTTTCTTTTTTCCATAGACTTCTGGCATTCCCATAACTACCTTTGTCATTTCTTGAATCAAAATAATCGTTTGATTACAATTACCCAGATGATGTTGATATTGATGGTTATTATCATTGTTGATGATGATAATAGTAGTATTAAGAGTCACTGATATGTAGCACTCGTATGAAGACGAAATTTGATATAATGTCATATTAAGCAAAAATGAACTACCAAAACGTCATCAAATAAGAGTTTTACATTAATCAAAAATAAACTTATTGTGTTTTACTGTATTATTAAATTCAGATTGTGGTGCTGAAAAGTCTCCACCTTGACTAAATAGCCCTTCTCCAAAAATGTTCTGATTTTTGAGCAAACCAATAGATTTTAAGCATCCCCTTTTAAATAAAATGATTGTTGCATTATATATAATAGTTTTTGTTAACATTAGAAGTGGGTGTTAAAAACATTCTCAACCTGGCCAAGATACCTTCCCAAAAATAATTTTGAGGCATTTGTCATTTCAAGAAATATTAGGAAGCAAGTCCAGCCAACAAAATTTCAAGACTTGCTTTTGTGTGTACTGACATGTCTGAACTGGAACTGTCAAATTCTGATTTTCCAGTGTTGATAGATTTCAAAATTATTCATGAAGTCTCGTAGAAGGTAACATTTCCCACCCTACAGTCACTTTAATGCAGACACAAAATTGCAAGTGTATTTCTACTTCATTTATAGAGTGATTAGATAAATGTAATTGGCAAATGTGCCCAACAAACAGAATTGACAAAATTTCACAAAAATGTTAACGAAAAAATGATCCCAAACTACCACCAGTCCTGACAAATGGATGTCTCCTTAAAGAGGCACTGTCCCTTGAGAGATTACTGGGTCTCAGACTCACATCCAACCTCAGGTGGAACTCTTATATACAATCTACTGCTAAAAATGCAGGTGAAATGATCAGCTCTCTGTATTGCTCCAGGAACCGACTCTTCATTCCTTCCTTTATTTTTATAAAAGCAAGATAAAACAGAAAATGGATTACTGTTGTCATTTTTGGGTGGAAGCTGCCCAGACTTCACTTTGCAGTCTTGATAGTTCAAAATGTCTTCACATCCTAGCTGGAAAATAACTATTTTCTACCTTCCAACCCCTCTCCAACAGGCTGAATGTGTAGTCTCTCTCACTGACCAGTCACTACTTCCATGGAAGGTGCTCAGCTGAACTACATTCCTTGATTCTACTAGGTCTAATCTTCATGGCTAGGGTCCACTGTGCCACTTACATAGTAGCAAATCACCACATTCCCTCCATATTCCATTGGCAAGGAAGAAGTTCCATTAAGACAGCTTCTTCACAAAAACTACTGTTTCCCCAATTAGAACAAGCTTTAACCTGTTCAAGTCTAGAGTTAGCCATTATCTTCCTCTTTTATTGCTATAAGTTAGTCTTTACTATAACAGTCTACTTCACGTGGTCTCTTTCTACAGAATCAACAATTTCCATGGTAAATGTTCAGATGAGCTCCATGTTTTAGTCGTACCAGTTCAGACCTTTACACTTAAGCATCTCACTACTCTATTGCTATTTCCATGGCAAATGTTCAGATGAGCTCCATTCTTTAGTTCCACCAGTTCAGACCTTTCCAACTTAGACGTCCGTTACTATACCCAACGAGACTAATTACTTGCATTTCCTTAGCAATCCAATCTATACAACCCAATCTGTCCTTATTTAATTCTTTTATCTAGCTCACTCAGTCAAGTACCATACATGATACAGGCTTGGGTGATCATGTCTCTGAATGAGTAGGCAGAAGATTTTTTTCCCATAGTAAGGTTCCCCATTTCTTTCTGCAGTAAACTGGTTGCTAACCAAGTCTATAGAACCCAGTCTGTCTTGCTAGTCAACTCATACTTGGAGGGAAAAGTGATGGATTCGTAGCTTTCCCAAGGATATTTGTGAATAAGTGAATGCAACAAATTCGACTGAAACTTTTCAGTCAGAGCTGATATTCATTACACCACAGTATGCATTCTTCTTCTACGTGCCTGGTCCCTTCAGGACGTAGGCGTTCACGGCCTTCCATGTTTCCCTATCCCTGGTGGCTGTGAGCATGCCTTCTCCTGTTACACCATGCAGTCCTCGTTCCGTCATCCACCTGATTAGGTCTTTCAAATATGTTATCTGTTGCTTTCCCCTGTCTCTTTTTCCCTCTATCTGGCCTGTTAGTAACAGATTCTCCAAGCCCTCCTTCCTCATTGCATGTCACAGGAACTTCAGCTGTCTTTTCCTGATGCTCGGTATTAATATCCTTTTTGTTTCCATCATTTCCAAGACTTCATCATTGCTCACATGCTCGATCCATGATATTGGCAGCATCCTTCTGTAGAACCACATTTCATTTGCTTCAAGTTTTTCCTTCATCTTTGATGGTATTGTCCAGTATTCACTGCCATATTAAAGGACAGACAGCATGTAGCAATCCAGTACTCTCTTCCTAGTTTCTAGCAAAATTGTCCTGTTTCTTAATACTTTACTCAACTTCTGGAATGCTTCCTTTGCCATGCCGATTCACCTTTGGATCTCTGCATTGCACTTTCCGTCTTTTGTTATAATGCTTCCCTGGTATTTATATTTTTGTACCTGCTTGATTCTGGTATCCCTGACCTGTATTTGGCATTTTGAGCTGCCCTTTTTACTGATAACCATGCATTCAGTTTTCATGCCGTTGATTTCTAGTCCTTGCTTCTGCTACCTTCCATAGGAGGTCTTGTAGTTTCCTTTCTGTGTCTGCTATCAGCACTCTATCATCTGTGTACCTTAGGTTGTTTAAATTGTGGCCTTCAATTACAAATCTAGGCATAATTTCTAGGGTCCTCAAAATATTCCCGCTGTACAAGTTGAACAGATGCGGTTGTTTGTAATGATTAAAACCTTGTCAATTTATTGCATTGGATATTGTATGTTAATGAACTTGAAATTTCTTAACTTCGATGTAGAATGATACATTCATCATTACGACTGGTTCCCAAAAATAGAAACTACTTATGACTTAATCATAACTATCCACTATATGTTAGTGTATTCCATTTAACTGCTACATATGATTCGTACTTAGAATGATATATTTGATGTTACTAGTGGTTTCCAAAAAATGAAAATTACCTATAACCCAATCTAATATTATTTCTAGGAAAATTTTTATATCTTTTACCAATCCTATCAAAAGAAAAGAAAAATTTTGTAAAGTAGATACCTCTTTTAACTATTATGAGAAATAAAGAAATGGTTTTCATTGGTTGGTTATGTTTCATGGGCATTTGACTTGCTAAACAAACGTTAGTATAATGTATGGCATTCCACATTAGAACAAACATGTCATCTCTCTTTGAATTCAGAATGCCATGAATAATCATTGTCAGATTATGATTCATATTTGATCTATATTTCATTGAGACTTGTAAGTAGAAATTCCTCTTTGAATATCTGTGCCTATGATAAACAATCTGCAGTAATGTCTTTCAAGAATGAAACATGATATTTTCATCTGAAATGTTAAGTAAATTTGTGAAAGAATAAATTCAGGCAATATACATAACATCC
>JBBBDQ010000499.1:2740000-2927500 GCA_037127315.1 Ascarosepion bandense
AGTAGAAGCATAAACACTGGAATCAACATTGCATAGGCTGGCAATTATGTAAGTTATGAAGCTCTTGCATTGATACTGCATGTTGACTGTTGATACTGTCTATCTCTATAGACATCCCATTAATGCTAGGAACTCTTCTACCATGTATATAAAAAATTTAAAGTCTCTCTCGTGGATACACACACACACACATACACATGTGTGTCTGTGTGTGTGAAGAAGTTTGTCACTTTGCTAAGCATTGTTATTTCAGTCATATAGACTTAAGTTTTGTTAAGGCATTGCTATGATGTGTTTATGCTTATGGATGTTTGTTTTCCTGCTCTGGTTTTCCCAATATTTTCGTATTTCTATGAAGTTCGTTGTAATTTGCTATCTTTTGTGTGTGAGAGATTCTTTCATCTTCATGAATGTTGTTTCTTGAGTTGTGTAGGATTTGTAGTTGGCTAACAGCTTTTTATTGTGTTGATTTTTAATTTAAATTACCTATAAAAAAAATAAAGTAAATTATTAAACAACAAAAACAAGATAATGAGGATATGTAGGCATCTGAACAAATATTTACTTTGCTACCTAAATACAAACACAACAAATAGACAAGACACAAAACATAACCCATATATTAGAACCTTGAATAAGTTCTCACTGATTTTTCATGAAAAAAATCTTTTATTTACAAAAATTAGTAAAAAATGTTACTGAAAGTATTGTCTATCACTAGCCATTACTTCTCATTTTTCTGGCAGAATTCGAATTACGTGTCAGAATAATGTCATGTCTTTTAAGGCAAACCATGAGTTAATCCGGTTTTTTGGGCATTTTCATAAGAATATAATGATTCTTAGCCAGGCCATCTGCCATCAATCAGAACTATTGATAATTGGATGTGGCAATGTTTGGTGAATATGGCAGGTGGGGTAGGACTTCCCCTTAAAGGGATTCCAAATAGGTTTTCACGACATGTGGTCTAGCATTGTCATGCTGCAAAATCACTATGTCTCTGCTCATATAGCAGCCATTTTTTCTTCAATGCTCAGTTCAAATGCATCATGATGGTTTTGGTTGGTTTGAGCAGCTCATAATAAACTCCATCCATCTACTCCCACAAAATGCAGAGCAGAAGCTTCAAACCATGGATATTCAGCTTTGATGCATGGCCAGTCTTACCCCATGATCTTCTACATTTAGGATTATTGAAATGTATCCACTTTCCATGGGCATTATAAGATGCAAAAAAAATCTTACATTTCTGCCATTGAAGCAGCTGTTTACATGTGAAAAGTCACCATCTGATGTATCTCAGGACCTAATGTCCATGCTTTTAAATCATTTTTTATGCTTTCAAAAATTTCACAACTCTTGTGTGATCAACTCCTAATGATTCTGCAAGTTCAGCTAACACTTAACATGAGTCTTCATGAAGTAATGCCTCCAATTCTTCATCTTCAGACTTTTTGTTGTACCAGAGCTTTCTTTAACTTCAATATCAAAATCATTACTTTTGAAGCATCTGAACCAATCTATGCATGTTGTTTCTGACATACCATGGTCAATGTACGTCTTAAGAAATCTGCTGCAGATTTCTTTTGTATAAAGTAGTGCAGTAAAATTCCCCACAAATACACTTACATGTTTAATGCTATGAAAAATAAAGTTGTTTACACTTCAGCAAAATGACATATACTGAAGTTTAAGCTTGCTTATAGTACTTCCTTATAGGATGCATTACCATCTGAAACTACATAAACAAAGTTCTAGGAATGCCATCTCTTAGAAAATAGTAAAAACTTATTCAAGGTCCTTTTATATAAAAACTTAATCATATCAAAAACAAACAGGAAACAAAGTAAATGAAAAAAAGGAACAACCAGATAATACAACAATCAACATGCCTAGACACACAAACACTTTACCATGGACTAAAATATTTTAAGTGTACATATGTACTGACATGGTAAAAAAAGTTGATTCAAAATGGTAAAAAGTAGTTGATCCAATAAAAGCAATTAATCAGGGATACACTTAAGCATACTAAAAAGAGGTTAACACAATAAAAGGCAATTAAATACTTGCAAATTCTACGCCATTTAATAAACTATGTTTATCAAGCAAAAAGAAATGCACACACACACGCACAAAGATATCAAATTACACCAAACTTCATTTAAACAGAAAGATGGGAAACAATAGCAGAAAAAAATTTGAAGAGTGTAGATATCACAATAATGTTTTCATGAAATTTTGAATTTATGATTGAAACAACACTGCTCAGCCAAGTGACAAACTTTCTACATTAATTCTATCAATGCTCTATCTATATATTAATATCAAGCACTTTGACAAGAATCCTGCTTGCCTAAAATGCCTTTCTACCAGTAAACTACTGAAAAAAGCAATTTTGGCACAAAACACCATTACAATTTAACTGTGTGTGAGTGTGGAGGACTCCTGTTGTTTCTAGTATCTAAATGACCAACAGATCTGTGCATGAAACTGAATAGTCACATATGATTCAATTATGGTGAAGGCCTGCGCAGAACCAAACCGCACTTTCTAGAAGTGCCAAATACAGAAAACTGGCAGAGAGCAAACCACAATGTCTCCAAATAACCCTACTCAGGTTTTGTATACAGAGTTGTTCTGCTCCTAAACCAGTTGTAATCCGAGGCTATAGGACCCAATCTGTCCTGTTGTTTATTCGTAGCTGGAGAGAGAAGAAATGGATTCATATCTTACCCAAGAGTTTTGCACTTCAGTGACTGTAAGAAATTTGACTGGAATTTGAACTCGGCTCTCCAGTTCTTCAAGCCAAGCCACTATCCATGAATACATGTGCTGCCAACTAAAATGTGTGTGTACCATATAACATTTACTAAAATGGTCAAAAGTAGCAAAGCAGATACATGAAATTGAGATAAACATTTTATTCACATGTGCAATTAAAAATTTGGATAAATATTGCAGTAAGTAATTTTTTTGTCATGTCTGATTTCCAGAAAACTAGTGATTACGCAGAGAATTTTTGGCAATATAATTTTTGTGCCAGTTAAAATTCAGAGATATCTGGCACACAATAAAATTTTGTCTACCCTCAAAGTATACTGAAAAAACTTTGTCATTGCATTGCAATGAACAAATAATACACATGGCTTGAATTTCCAGTTGATAGTCTGACTTTTGCACAATTGGATATGTGGTTGTTCCTGCAGTTGAAAGTAGCTCTGAAAGGTGAAGATTTTTTTAGCTGATATCAAAGTTGAAACGGCTATACATAATTGGATCTACAGTAAACATGGTTCTCTTTTTCTATCAAAACTAAAAATTGAATAGAGTTTTGGGAAAAAAAATGTAGCACTAGATGGTGATTTTTGTTCAAAAAATAAACTTGTAGTTTTAAAAGAAAAATGAACTGAATTCATTTTAATAGCAATATCAGTATTCTGTATTAAGGCCTAACTTATTAATTGGCCATTGTAACACAAACTAGCGAGGATACTGAAAAAATATACTTTTAATTTTAACTAAAAACACATATACATAATTTTTATGATTTTCATAAATTCTTTCAGGTCTAAAAATTGGAGACCTTACTTATATATCAACCCTTATAATTTTTATTTATTACTTGAGTCAAACTGGTCCTGGGCATGATGGTAAACTGCATCCAGCAGCAAGGTCTCTGATTGGGAAGTTGCAAAGAGCATAGAACCACTTCTTAATTGCTGTTGTTCTCAGGTCCACCCTGACCCTGGGTGGTAGCTCTTGTTAAGGTCTCCCAACTATGGGCAAATGGTTGACCCCCTCACCAAATTGGGGCCAAAGATCTATGGAAATATAAAAATGCACAATACTTTTTATAGAAATATATATATAATGTCGTGAGTAAGAATAAATAACCTCAACAACAGGAATAGGTTAATTGTTGTATTCCGTGAAAATAGTATTTACAAAGGTTATTAGTATCCAATACAAGAATAAAGGTTAATCGTCTCAACCGTCGTAAGATGTAGTATGAGCAATGGGTACTTCCGGGTTGTCACTGGAAGTCTACGACTGACTTGTCGATCGGCTGCTCGGCACACTCTCTTACGTAGATGCCACCATTACTTTACATAGTAATGGAATAGTCCATTATAGCCGAATATGCGCGGACGTCCCAACAATATATATATTCTTGAAGGAAAAATATAACCAACAATACATTTTTGAAGAAAAAGTTATTACCACAACACATTTTTAAAAGGAAAAAATATTCTCAACAAAACATTTTTGAATACAAAACTAGAAGACATTTTTAGTTTTCTAAAATAAAAAAGAATAAAAACAAAAACTTTTCGATAAAATCTGACTAAATCAGCCTTCTTGCTAAAATTGAACATTAAAAAAAATACCTTCAAACCCAACCTTTTTGGCATTAAATAAACCACAGAGGTTGATATGCCATTAAACAAAACTCAAACTTGAGTCAGACTAGCAGGTGTATTCATTAAAAAACAAAAAAAAACATTCAGGAAATGATCTTTGATATTTGCTAGATGGTATAAATAGAAATGTCAGTTTAGAACTGTTCAGCTTAGATATACTTTAGAAAATCCATTGGTCAAAAATAGAATTTCATATGTAAAATACTAAAAAAATACTTTTACAAGAGAAAAAAAAATCCAAACGAAGGCAACAAGTGTTATGATGAATCAGTCTTCTGATGGTGAGTACAAATTGACATTTCTATGTTGGTGCCAGACACCAAGGCTTCCTGGAAATCTGTAATTAGTAACCTGCACAAAACATGATTTCTTTGTTGCTGGAAAAAAAATGATTTCCCTTACACACAAACCAAAGAATAGATGACAAATAAGACAAAGTGAAAACTTAAAAAATATGCTAAACAAAAGCTTATATATGCAATGCTGTTGACAAAGATTAATATGAAAATGAACCATCTGCTATAGTGAGGCAAATAATTTATTCCAAGTTTGATGAATAAACACATCTGTCATGAAATGAAACCAAGATAAAATTTATTCATTAGCTAGCTATATCTGTTCGTCTCTATGCATCCATGTTTGTTTCCATCTTCATTCTAATATATAAGGGAATTATGGTGGAGTGGATATTGGCTTGGAATTAAAAATCAGAGAGCCGGGTTCAAATTCCAGTTGAATTCTTTGCATTCACTTATGCCCAAATACTCTTGAAAAGGTTAATTCATCTCTTCTCCTTCCAGCTATGGGTTAAATGGCAGGATAGATAGGGTTATATAACCTTGGTTGGCAACCAGAAAGTACTGACAAACTACTGTGGGAAAATGTTCTAAATAGTCAGTCATGGATCAAGAGGTCAAGTTTGTATTATCTATGGCACTTAACTGAGTGACATTTGTACACTTTTGAGGGAAGAAACAAGAGTGAGCCATCCCCATTCCTTTTGGATGTGCAGGTAGTATAATGTATAGTGGTCCAGAATGAAAAATCCAATTTCAAATTCAAGTTTGCTTTGTTGCATTCACTTGTTTTGCTAAAATACTTTAGGAAATGCATGCATTAATACCTTCTCCCACGAGCTATGGGTTAAATAGAACTTGTATTTGGAAAAATCATTATTCTAAAAAAGATTTTAATGCCATATTCACTCAAGAATAAAAATCATTATTCTTACAATCAAAAAATGTTTTGGTCATAAATAACCCACAAATGGTTGCTAAACCATAAAAAAAAACATCAGTTCTCATTCTCTTTGTATTACTGAAGTAAGAAGGAAGTTTTGGACAGTTTATTTCCAAGAGTCGCTACTTTATGTAATAAACTCGAGAGGGGATGTTCTCTTATCTTGATCACTTCAAATCTAGGGTCAGCCATTATCTATCGAACATCATCTTAGAATTTGCATTTCTTACATCCCCACAACAAATTCATCTTGTAATCCCTACCTTGAGTGGCTCTTGTGTTTTTTTTGTTTTTTTTATTGGGATTATCAATTGGGAAGAAAAAAGGAAAATATGCCTGGTGCTAAACTGCATAATATTTATTTTTAATATTTTTAACAAGAAATAATTGATTAGAAAATATTTTTTTAAATAGTTTTATTTGAGATTATTTCTTGTTAAACATTATTTTTAATATTTATAATTGAGAAATAATGTAGGATAAAAAATTCCTTTTAAAACATTTTAAATCCTTTTAAAACATTACTGTTGTTTGTTTCAGGTACAAAACTGAATGTAGCACTTCTTACAAGATTCTTAGAAGTCTGAACACAAACGAAAAACATCATGTCTTCTTTAACAGGTTATTATGACTTTGTCCTGACAGTCGAGCTCTCTGACTGAACTGGTAGTGGTACACTTCAGCTTAAGGAGTGGTTTCCATGAGATAAAAAGGGGTGCTGGTTCAATTCTAGAAGCTGAACTTTTTTTGGTAGAACTTCTCAAATTAGAAGGGTCATTATTAATTTTGCAGTATAAAAAAAAAAAAAAAAATCAGGTGTAACAACTCAAGCACATGTACCCACTAAGAATAACATTGATAGTTATAAGAAAAAAATTAGAAAATAAGCAAGAATGAAATAAAGTAACTTGTGTATGTAGTAAAGTGGCTGTTGGTGTTTTTATTTAAAAAAAAAAAGAAAAAAAGTGGAATCAGTATGTTGAATTCAACTCCAAGCTGAGGTTTTTGCACTTACTTTTACACAAATACCCTTATAAAGGTATTAAGCCATCTTTTGTTTGTTGATCCAGGCTAGGGTTTAAGAGTAGGCCACATTGGGTTTTTGAGCTTTGGTTGACAACCAGTGAAGAAGCACAGTTCCAAATTCAAAACCCATTTATAGTTCGGCAAGCAGTTCTATCTCATAAGACCCTTGTTGATAGAAATCACAGCAACAACTCCTCACCAGATGTGTCTTTAGCCCTCTATCTTACAGAAGAATCAAATAGTTTAACTGCAATACTAAGCATGGTGAGATTCTGACAATATTATTAACAAAAGTGTCCTTACAAAGAACAGTGCACAACAAATAGTAAATTTCTTTCTCCTGTTTTCTGGTAGATGAAATTAATCAGCTTGGGAGGCTAATCTATCTAAGAAAAGGATAACTGATTTTAAACCACCGCTAACCTTGTGACCACATCAAATCATGAGAAAGGCTTGGGGAGTAAAACCTGTGATCAAATCCGGAACCAGAGTCCCTAATACAGTCTGATGTTATGTTCAACTTTGTTCTGGCAACTCCTGTGACCATGCTGATACTAAGTTTTTTGGCCACTGTCATTTTCCTTTGATAACATGGGTAGCATGGGAGACATTTTGCATAGAGCAACTGCTCATCTCTTATCAAACCATACGCCTGTTAAACACCTCAACTTAACTGGATTAGCATCCTAATCTTCATAGAGAACATTATAGTAAAGATCATGAAATTAATGCAGATACCTCACGGAATATCTTAATGTATACGTCACAATTATTATACGTTTAAACTGCAGTCCTCATCTTAGTTATTATAGTCAAATTTTGTCTATTGTACTTTTTCATGTGTGTAGTAGAAACCAAATATATTTTAGTAAGCAACAAATTAAACCATCCACTCTTGTCAGCCATGATGCTAGTAATCCTTCCTTAAATAAAGAAAATGCGTCATTAAAATACAGAAAAGAGCACAACAAACAAACAAAATGACTACTCTTTTCTGTGCTAAATAAAGAAAAGAACTCCTCAAACACTGCGGATGTGCACTGTGATGCAGTCGATATGGCTTGGAATGAGAAACCAGAGAGCTGAGTTCAAATTTCAGTTGCATTCACTTACATGCAAATACTTTTGGGAATGGTGTTAATTCATCTTTACTCCACCAGCTAAAGGTTAAATAATTGAACAGTTTGCATTCTGTAGCCTTGGTTGGCTATCTGCAGAAAGTAATGGCAACCTACTGCAGCAAAATCTTCTGCCAAGTTAGTCATGTTTCTTTCAAGACATGATTGCCTAAGCATGTATCATGTATGGCCCTTAACTGGCATAAAAGTTATTACAGAATTATAAGTTCCGACAGCACGACAGCTTGTGTACATGCTGAGATCAGCATAATGAAGCGTGGTTATTAGGACAAGAATTATCCCCTCATGCAATGATCAATGGCTTGCTTAGAGGTGCAACAGGTTCAGCTTCAATCTTTACTGAGCTTTGGTTGGAATTCTTATATTATGCATTCAGGTTGTCTGGGATTAAGACTGGATCCTAAATGACATACTATTAATGACTTGTAGTTATACGATTGTCTCCTTGCCATTACATCGACAAATATTAGCATAATGTCTTTTCCTGTACTAGAGTTAGCTTCCTTACACTGGCATTACTAAGTGACAGAATCTTTGTTACAACAATGACAGGGGATTCAAAAATGTTTACAAAGTCAAGAGGTGAGGAAACTGTGAGTACAACAGTAAGAATTGGAAATAATAAAAATCTGCCAGTTTGAAAGCGGTATTAAGGACTTAAAATCAACTTCAATCTGTACCAAACTTTGGTTGGAATCTTCATGTTAATGTTATATCAAATAATCATAGGTTATGACTGGATTCACAATGAAAAACAGGTTATTTTGTAAATGACTTTCTAGAGCTAAATCTTGCGGGGTGACACCATTGTCTTGGTGCCATTATGAAGATTGGTATGAGCATGAACAGGATTTACTTAAAGAATTTCAACTTCTGCAATAATTAGTTCATATTTTACCTTCATGATGGCATAACCACACACCAATTGGCATTGAAAATTACATAATCATTCATCTGTAATAACTTTAACAGCAATTAGCAGTTTAATGTGCATTCAATGAACTTTATCCTAGAGAACAAGAAATCATAGGCAAGTATTGTGATTTGAGCAGAGAGGTTACTCTTTGCCATATAACTTTATAAGCTCTTTGTCTCAAAGATAAACTTGCTTAGTGTCCATTCCACATTCAAGTGGAAAGTTTCTTGAATCTTATGACATGAAAGATTCACACCTATTTTAATATGGGTTTGCCAAAGATAGCCAATAATTTGTTGAATCCAGTTTGAGATATATCTAAACAAAGGAAAGTAAGTAATGCATATGCTATATTAAGTATTTATTTCATGGCAAATGGATTTTAAAATAAACATGTTACAGTTATCTTGATCCAATGATCTAGCAGCTTGAATCATATTGTTCTTAATCTGACATCTCACCTTCAATTTCTCACTGTTGTAATATAGCTTCCTTGTACCTTTTCAATAAATATTTTCATAGAAATTGTTCAGATGAACTTTACTCTCTGGTGTCTAGACTTTATGAATTAAAGTGCAGTACTGAATTAGCGGTGAGGTCTCTTCATTTTACAATTGAAACAGTTAAATGCATCTCAAAGGAATTACACAAGGACTAAAAATGATATACCCAAGTGATCATAATAAAGGGTTCAGTTTGAAATTCCTAGCACCTGAAGAAGGCTGGGGCATACAGAAGCAGAAACATCATACAAATTGCAACCAAGATGAGAACAATAGTCCGAATAATGTAAATAGCGCATCTTAAAGTTCTATGCCTGCAATTTCTTATCTCATACTTCTATGTGGAATTCTCTTCAATTTTCTTGCTTCCCACAGGTGTTTACTCGTGCAACCAGACTGGCAACTGGGTCCCACCCATTCACAGTCAGGTTAGCCAAATGCAGACGACAATTCTACTCCTGCAGCTTCTTCTCTCACACTTCCCGCCTGTGGAACTCGCTCCCATATTCTTGCTTTCCTGATGGCTACAACCTCCAGAAATTTAAATGCAATGTCAATACTCATCTATTAACCACTGGACTCTAGCTCTCTCCCCACCCCCGTATATCCTTCCCTTTCTCTCCACCTATGTATCTGTCATCGCACCTGCATTCTCAGCTTTCTATTGCTCCTTTCTAACTAGTTTGTACTCCTCACTCTTTTCTAATTAATCTTTTTACATTTATGTAGCCCCCCACTCATCAGTGACATTTCTGCCTTGCTCGGGGTGAAATGATTAAAAAAAAAAAAAGTTAATTGTGATCTTAAATTTAAATTAAGTGTCAATTGTTATCTTTTGTATTAATTCCTGTTGTTTTATTGTTCTTCTCTTTCTTTATCATTTTCTTTTTCTTATATTCTCTTACCAACAGTAACCTCTTATATCTTAGTGCCTTTATTGCCTTGATTGGGAGTGAACTAATAACTAAAAAAATAGTCATGGTTATATGAAGAGCCATGATCAAATAAAAAGATGTAGCAGTAGAAAGAAATTTGTAAATGAAAATAAATAACGGCTCAGATTGAGGAATTGGAGAGCTGAGTTTGAATTCCAGTCAAGTTTATTACATTCACTTATATGCTAATAATCTTGGGAAAGGTATGAATTCATTTTTTCTTCCTCCATCTGTGGATAAATAGCAGAACAGACTGGGTCCTATAGCTTTGGATAGCAATTGGTCAAAAAGGACAACTCTAAATACAAAACCTTCAACTATAGGTTAAATAGTGATTGTTCTGATAGTTTTCTCCTTGGTATCTTGACTTTATGAAACTAAGTTCAGTACTGGATTGGCAGCAAGGTCTCCTCATTTTAAAGCTGAAAAGACTAGATATAACAAAGTTCTATGCTAAGTTTCTTTTCTAACACTTTTCACCTGTGGAACTCCTTTCCAAATTTTTTCCAAAAATTTAAATGTAATTTCAATCATTAACAAGTATCATCTTGATTACTCTCTCCTCTTCCTGCTTATTATTAATGCTTCTGTTCTGAATTCTTCTACACCCTGTAATCTGTTGTGTCTTAGGGGCTTTAATGCTCTGAATGGGGTGATAACAATTTAAAAAAAACACACACACCTTCACAGGTGGGTTTTTAATTGCTTTCTTCTTTATTTATTATTATCTTCTTTGCTGGGCTTAAAGATTTACCTTGCATATTGCTTCCTTTCTCTCTATTTTCTATTTTTATTACCCTGTCACCGTTTATTGTTTTCTCTTGCATTCTTTGCTTTACTTCTCCAGCACCTAATCTGATATTTGACTTCCAGCCAAATGGCCAAGGTCCATCACACCTCATCAATTAAGATTTCAGTGAATGAAAGTTGGCTGTCACCATTGTCCATTGCTCATAGCCAGACTTGGATGATTGTAACTAAAAAATCCCTGCCAACCATCCACCCACAACCAGACCACTGGGTCATGTTTACACTTAGATTCTAAACAACATTGCTGTAGGATGCAGTCTTTGGTTGACTGGTTTGAGGAGAAAGGCAACAACAGAAAGAAACTAGTGTAATAAACTGGAGTGCAACATGGAACTCTCGTCCACATTAAATCTTTTATTTTCCAGTTTACACAATGCAGACAATTGAATAGATTACAACCTCTATCTATCTATCTATCTATCTATCTATATATATATATATATATATATATATATTTTAATTCAGATACTTCAATCCAAGGGAAAAAAGCAGGAAGGTAAATTCCAAAAAACCCGATCCTAATTAATATTAAAAATTTATTTTAATATTAAAAAATGATACAGGAAGAGAGCTCCATGTAATAAAATATTACAGAGCAAATATATACCTCCCTCCCTTCCTTCTTTTATCTCTCTTACCACCTTTTTTCCGTGTTGCTTAAACTGACGTCGATTTAACGCGGCTGTCTGTTAATTTTTAGTTACATTCTCCCTTTTTTTTGCGAACCCAGACGATGTCAATTTTTTTTTTCTTTTTTTTTCTTTTCTTATTTATTTATTTTTTTCTTTTCTTATTTATTTTTTCTTTTCTTATTTATTTTTTTTTCTTTTCTTATTTATTTTTTTTCTTTTCTTATTTATTTTTTTCTTTTCTTATTTATTTTTTTTTCTTTTCTTATTTATTTTTTTTCTTTTCTTATTTATTTTTTTTTCTTTTCTTATTTATTTTTTTCTTTTCTTATTTATTTTTTTCTTTTCTTATTTATTTTTTTTTCTTTTCTTATTTATTTTTTTTTCTTTTCTTATTTATTTTTTTTTCTTTTCTTATTTATTTTTGTTTTCTTTTCTTATTTATTTTTGTTTTCTTTTCTTATTTATTTTTTTTTCTTTTCTTATTTATTTTTTTTTCTTTTCTTATTTATTTTTTTCTTTTCTTATTTATTTTTTTTTCTTTTCTTATTTATTTTTTTTTTCTTTTCTTATTTATTTTTTTTTCTTTTCTTATTTATTTTTTTTTCTTTTCTTATTTATTTTTTTTTCTTTTCTTATTTATTTTTTTTTCTTTTCTTATTTATTTGATTTTATTCTATCTTTTTCTTTTTCTTTTTCTTTTTCTTTCCCTTTATTTTTATTTTATTTTATTATTTATTTTTTAATTTCTTTGCAATCTATTTAAAAAGGAAAAGTAGACTAATTTTTCTCCAGTTTCTGAAAGGTTTTTCTGTTGCTGAGGTGATGTGTCGTTCCCTGTGGGGATCTTCATATCGAAATGGCCATTCAACATCTTTGAATTAATCCTTTTTTAATATATATATATATATATATATGTGTGTGTGTGTGTTAACCAATATAGTGTATGAATTTCAATGTTGAATACAAGAGAGTTTCTTGTCACAAATCAATTACCTGCATTAGACACACAACCACCACTTTGAGTAAACAAATTACATGTCACTTATCAAACCAAAGTGCCATAAAAAAAACATTTATTAACCGATAATTTACAAGAACCCTTAAGGATAATTCTGATCAAAAACAAGAATTCTATATAAATCACAAAAAGAGGAGCACTACATATCAAACATTTCTCCATTACCATCAAACTTATATAATTTAATAATGGCAATGGAGTATTGAAAGTTTTTTTTAAAATAGATGCCAGTCAAGTTCAGCATATGAGAGCTTGGAATGAATGCTTATTTTTCAAAAACACCACCAAAATAAATGATTACATAACAGTCAAATCATGAGGAAAAAATAACAACCACCAGAGACATAAACACCCTCGAAAATGTCTATAGAAGTGGCCAAAAGCACTTAGGATAATAAAAATTTTGAAAAATTTCTATATTCCTTACCTGCAACAAAACAGAAAAATGTTAGGATGCTGGGAAGAATTAATAAAAAAACATTAAATCTTCCTTGTCAGCTGTATTCAATGAAAGATTGCTGCCCAAGTATACATTTTATATATATATATATATAGCCATATCTGACTACTGAGCACAGGTGCTAGCCAATCCGTGCAATCATAGTGAAAATCTGGGCAAGGAAAAATGTCTTTGTCAGAAATCAAACTAAACAATTCACGAAGAAAGAAAGAAAGAAAAACAAAGAAAACATTCAAATGAACGCAGTAAAAATCTGTTTATTTATTAATTTTGGGAGAAAAGACTGGTTATACTCAGAAAGTCCGAACCCAATTTCCTGCTTTCATTCACGTTCTGTGCCTAATATTCATTGGAATAGCCAAAAAAATCCACGAAAATCAGAGTTTCTGGAAACAGATGACACTGATGACATCATCACATTGTCAACTAATAAATCCGGGCAATTTTCTCTGCCCTGTGTTTTTTTTGCATCAGCTACAGCCCTGTATATATATATATATATATATAATTTAGGCAGCAATCTTTCTTTTATGCAAGTTTGGTTGAAAGTGACACACAAGGTCCTGAAATTAGTTCTTTTTGTTTTTTTTTGTTTTTTTTACATATATATAATTTTTTTATGCATACTTGCTTTTAAAATACCACAGCAAAGCAGAGTGTAAGGAGAAACAAAAGAAGGGTCTTACATATAATATGGAGATATTCCTGTATATGAAGAAACCATTATTTTTAGAGCTCCTGATTCAAGTGGTCCAGATTCATCTATATCCCAGGTGTGGAAATATTCCGAAGATGGGAAATAGTGAGTCTTGGGTTTTCCTACATTGACCTATGTCCACCAACCAGAGCTAAGCACTTTTAGTATCCTTACAGGCTTAATGCTAAAAATTCGATCTTTACCTCATTTTTACAATGTGCTTAATATTTGTAATATTTCAGTTCTGTTTATACACTACCAGCCATAATTATTAGGCCACTCCGGTGTCTTAAAAAATTATATTTTATACTATTTTTTAGTATTTATTGCCAAGTAAATAATTGTAAATGAAAATAGAATGGTTCTTTTGTTAATACTGCACAATAACATGGGCATCAAATGAATTTATGAATATTTAATAATTATCTATATTGCAGTTTCATCAATGAAAGAACGAAAAAAAATTAGGCTTATTTGGACAAGTTCCTCTTTGCTTCCTTGCCTTGTAAAATTTTGCAAAGTAAAAATATCAAAAGAACTATTTTTATTTAAAATTATCCACCTAAAAATAGCATGAAATACATCATTTCTTTTAAAAGACTGAAGTGGCCTAATAATTATGGCAGCTAGTGTAGGTTATTGTGCTAACAAATTTGAGGCTCACCAATTTCATTAAACATCTGAAGTATGCTAAATATTACAGAAGCTAAAACGTTACAATAAAAAAAAAATTATTAAAGATGAGGAGAAATGTAAATGAATTGAGGCATAACATTGAACTTGAAAACAAATTTCATTTTTAATATATACTATAAATTAGAGTAGATAGACTAAACTATCGCCCGGTTCACGCTCCACCCACGTCTATTGAACAGGTGAAGAGGCTCATCCCTTGTTTCCGGTTTTTTCTTTTCCAATCTTTTTCCCTCTGACGTAGCCTGCTGTGCATCAGTGGCATTTTCACCTTGCTTGGGGTGATATGATTAAAAAAAAAAACAAACCGGAGGATGTGCGTTGTGGTGCATTGGATATCGGCTCAGAACGAGAAGTCGGGGAGCCGAGTTCGAATTCCAGCTGAATTCATTGCATTCACTTGCGTGCAAATACCCTTGGGAAAGGTATTAATCCACCCATTCCTTCCAGTTATGGGTTAAATAACAGGAAAGACTGGGTTCTATAGCCTTGGTCGGCAACCAGTCTACTGTAGAAAGCAATGGCAACCAACTGCGGGATAATCTTCTGCTCAGTCAGTCATGTCTCAAAAGAGACATGATTGCCCAAGTGTGTATCACGTATGGCACTGAACTGACTGACTATATTAAAGGAAGAATGACTTTCAATATTGTACCTTCTCAAGTGTGTCATTGTTCTTTGCACAAGGTTTTGACTGATTAATTCGCCAAGTTTCTGCGGGTGAATATTTCATGCAGAAATTATTCACTTTTGTTGATTTCATGCTTTTTTAATTCTTTCCTGCACATTTTCATTTGCCTTTGTATATGTGACATTGTTCTTATTCATAATGCCAAACTGTGGGAATCAAGTCTTTAAAAATAGTTAATTTGTCTGACAGTTTTGCAGACATTTTTAACACAGCATTCACAGAGAGTAGCAGAGCTGAAAATTATAAATATTATTCACACTTGAAACTGGTCACAAATATTTTTATTTTTTCTAAACGCCTGCATTATTGAGAAATAGCATTCTACTTGATTCAAAATTACAAAAGAGCTGTTAATGATTGCATTATGCATTGTTTTGTATTATTACTGTCTTTACATAGCAACTGTTGCCAATCAGACGAAACACAAAAGATGTGAATACTAAAAATCTGAGTCGGATTTTTTCCTTTATTAAATTTGCAGGAAGCAAATATAACAAAATATTGAATTCTCTTTTGTTTGATTCTTTGGTCAAATTTTGACTGTATGGCAAAAAAGTGGATTGAAATAACAATAGCTTCTTTATATTTATCATTACAGGAAATTCTTTCACTTTGAATGACAAAGATTGGATTGTATTTTAGAAAACCGTAAGAAACAAAAGCTGAAATGAAAATATGAACTATTCTTTAATATCTTGTACATATCATATTTGTTTTGAAATTTCAAAATTTCCCAATTGTTGTTTTTTTGTTACATGTAATATCTGCTCAGGATGTAGACGATCATGGCTCTCTACACATTCCTTTTATTATCTGTGAATTGCAATGATTTCTTGGGAAATATCGATTAAGCATTCAGAGACCTCCTTCAAGATAGGGTGCCATCCAAGAATACTGTGATTG
Source organism: Ascarosepion bandense (assembly GCA_037127315.1). Classification (NCBI taxonomy): domain Eukaryota; kingdom Metazoa; phylum Mollusca; class Cephalopoda; order Sepiida; family Sepiidae; genus Ascarosepion; species Ascarosepion bandense. The sequence continues at coordinate 2,756,087 of JBBBDQ010000499.1, forward strand.
TTATTTTCATTATAATGTTTCTTTTTTCTGTTAAAGTTTCCTCCAAATTTGATTTTTATACACAGTATTATTTTCTGCTATCAGTAAAGTGCTTTCATAATGCTTTGTAATGTACTGATTATTTTTAATGCCATTAACCTTCAGCACATAAGTTACCATAAGTCACCACAGATAGTTATTTGTAAATTATTATACCTTCTTGGAAAAGGAAATGGAATGTTTTTCCATTGCCTTCTGCACAGTTTTGAATTCGGAATATCCCTTCGTTAATATGGTTGCTCTCCAAGGCTAAAAAGTTTATCCTAAGCAAGAGTAGGGAACATTTTGTACCTTTCCAAAGCACATTTTTCCAATAGTGAAAGAAATGGAATTTGAATTTGGGTCACTAATTTTGAGACCTCGTCACAGTAAAATAAAATTAGGCGGACATGTATGACACTACCACTACCTTTAAAATTTGTTGATTTTTTTTTTGACTTTTGTCAGTGCAATCTTATCGATTACACCCTAAACTTTCTGACTGACAAAAACAAAATAGGAAAAATTTCAACATTTAAACAATTTTAGTGGGGGCACAGTTTCTCATACAATGTTATAAATCGATCCTCCATTTTGGAACCACTCGCCGGTACGACATTACCACCACCTGTAAATTTGTTGATTATCAATATTTTTTACTTTTTTCAGTGCAATCTTATCAATTACACCCTAAACATTTCAACTGACAGAAGAAATTTGGATAAGTTTCAATATTTAAACAATTTTGTTTTTTCTGGGTGGGGGACTTATTTTCTCAATTAAAAAAAAGGACAAGAACTTGTCAAAAAAAAACATGAACAACGCGACTCCAATGCAAGTGGTTCAAAAATGGAGGATCAATTTACTATAACATTGTATGAGAAACTGAGCCCCCCCTAAGATTGTTTAAATATTGAAATTTTGTTTTGATAATCAAAATCTTTGTATAATAATTGATAAGATTGTACTGAAAAAGTACAAAAAATTGAAAATCAACAAATTTAAAGGTGATGGTAGGGTCCAACTAAAATTATTTATTAGAAATAAGTACAGGGAGGGTGCATGAGGCATTGAAGAACACATTTTAATGTGAGATAATTATACTTACCAAAAAAAAAAAGAAAAAAAAAAGAAGAATATTATTACTAAATTTAGTATGTGTGTTCTTTCATGCATGCTTAAAACAGAAGTTTATTCAAAATAAACATTAACTTCAATTATGGCCTGATGAAGCTTCTAAAAGGATTTGCATCCATCAGGTATTATTCATTCATGTTTGCCCTGATATTTCAAATGGCAGCCTTTAGCATGCTTGTTGGTTTTGTTCCTCATAACATCCCCAGGCATAATAGTCCATAGGGTTTAAATCAGAAAGCCAAATAATTAGGGTAACATGATTGTGAAAATGTTCAGCCAGCCATTTCTGGGATGTAACAGCTATGAGAGCTAGAGCAGGATGTTGCTGGTTCATGTTCATGTCATGTGCCTCTCATGAGCTATTTTCTTGATAAGAGACTTGAAAACAGTCCAGTATCTAGATCAAAGTGGTGAAATTGACCTTAAGGCCTTTTGGAGAAAATGTGAAGAGGCATGATGTAGCCTTCATTACTCAATACTATCAATACCATCATAGATAATGGGAACTTTTTGAGAAAGTAACAGTGAGGACTGCTTGACAATATCTGCCATTAAAGTTGTTTGTCTTTTGGCCAGTGAAGAAAATTTCTTGCCAGAGACCTGAAGTTATTCTCCTATCTAAAATGCTAATCAATTCACAACATTTTAGAAAGCTGAATTCTTTGAATTTGTGTAGTTGGCAGATAAAACAATGAGAATAATATTGCTTTTCATTATTTACGTTCAGGTTATCCTAGTCTTTGCCACAATGTTTTAACCATTGGGAAGAACAGAGTACGATGACCAAAACATTGTGATAACATTCAACAAAGATGAAGACAATAGTCCATATAGTGTAAAGAATGATGACTTCTCATTCCAGAAATTCAAGAAGAAAATGCCTTTACATCTCCTTTGTTCGTTAGTGTGGCTGAAAAAAAATGACAAGACTTCAGTTGAAATTAGTCATTTAGCTTTCTGAAGATGAACACTGTATTCACCAAAACATCTTAATTAAAATCTACTTTTTACTTGACTGAATTTTTATAATAATTCAGTTTTATTCCTGTCTTTTGTGAAGACTTCATTTCATTGTGCAGTTAGCATGAGGTTTCTGACAGGGAAATTTTCACCTAGATACTTAAATGCAGTTTAAGCAAGGACAACGAAAGAGCCAAAAAATAAAACAAAAAGTACAAGACATACAATTAAACAAAATGAGTTAGTAAATATGAACTTAGAGAATTCTACTAATTCAGTTATATTGCAATGTATGTCTTTATTATTGATGAGAGGGGAAGTGTCTGTGATGCAAAATTTAAAAATCTAAAATTTAGTAAAATAAACAAATTAGCTACATTAAAATTATAGCAGATACTTTAACACATATATTAATCAATATCAAGCAAAATAAACTAAAAGAAGCTTTATAATTGAAAATTATTCATAAGATACAATATCCTTAAGTGGATACAAACTTAGAATTTAATTTACCTTTAATTTATAGAGAAAGTTAAAATTAACATGGTACATAGAACATATATCAAGCTCTTAATGTGCAAAATTCCATATCTTATGTAAAGTTATTAAGTCATTAGGAATGTTACTTTCAAATAGCACACTTTTAAATAGAGCTGGGCATTTTTCTGTTAAATATTTCCATGCATTTTATGTCTGATGTGGTGATACCGATCAAAGTGAGGGACCAGATGTTTGCACTCTCAGGACCAGAAAGCAAATGACCAAAACTGGTCTTTGCGCACCTGGCTTGACGTATATGTTTCGGCAGAAAACCAAAAAGTAATAAATATCAAATTCCTGTTTGCAAGTCTACGTGAATTTTATTTATCGGCCAATGGGAAGCCCAGAATTAAATGCAAGCGTGAATTCCCAAATGACCTGCTGGGACCCACAAAGACAAAATAAAAAGCCGACACAAAGCATCGCAAGAGTTGAGAAAGTGTGAGCATAATTAGCACGTCCCTTGACCTCATCAAGCAATCCACTATGCTCGCCTCGCCTTTCTCTCTCACTTTCTTCTTCACTGTCCCCTGAGCTACTTACCCGATCAAAGCACAGAGACATCAGATATTCCTAACTGACAAATGCTCCCACATACAGATGCACAAACTCTTTTCAGCATTTATTACTATAAACATTTTAACGCCCTTTGAACCCATCCTAAAGATATTACTTTATGTGTACAAACCTTAATTGATATCTGTGTATATATAAATGTTGTTTCTATACTCAATTTATTTTTGTTGTTTTATCATCATCATCATCATCATCATTTATCCATCACACCCACTTTTTGTTGCTGTTTCTGTAACAAACTGCTTTTTACGGGGCAGTGTTGTTAGCCCTGCACCCAACCCCCAAACCTGGAGGACCAGTTGACCATTCTTGGTCCTTACATTTACAGCACCTGGTATTCCCAAATGGTCACCCATTTAAGTACTGACCAGGCTCGATGTTGCTTAACTTCAGAGATTGGACTGGAATCAATGTATTCAACACGATAAAGCCATAGATAAAGTCATTGTTTTATAACCTCTTTTATAACATATAGTGGGCTATCTACTAACGAGGCCTAATTCAGTTAATCTGTTTCAACATACAACTATGTTTCACTAGGACAGATAACCCACTATACTACTACTACTACTACTATGTCCATGTGCCAAGTATCAAAAATATCATGTAGTCAGTCCATGTGATAGTTGGAGTAACAGTCTCAGTTGAAGTAGAAGAGTCATTAAGAAATCTTCTTGTGTCTATTTCCTGCTGTACAAAATCTGTCTTCCTGGCAAGAAACAGAGAAAAAAATAAACATTTTTGTAAAGCACTTTGACAATTTTGGGATTTACACTTTATTTTCTTCTTTCTTGTGTGCTGCTTTTTCATTGTCAAATCTAAACTTATTTATAAATGGAACTTTGTCTCTGTGTGTCTGTTACCTATAGATTCCGAAATGGCTGAACCGATTTTCTTGAAAATTTACACAGTTGTACTATAAGCATCTGTGAGTGTTCTTAGCTAGGTTTTGTGTCGAGATACCCCCGATAAAAATTGATAATCGAAAAATTCGGTTTATATAAGTAGTGGTCTGATTTTAATCAAATTTGATACACTCATAGTCAAAGACATAAGAACCAATATTCAGAAGTTTCAAGGTTGCAGTTCTTACAATAGTGCAGAAAATCGATTATATATATAAAAAAGGCAAGATGTTTGTGTGTGTGTCTGTTTATCTGTCTGTATGCCCTTTGTACAAATTCCACAATTTTTATTCGATTTTCACCAAACTTCACACAAATATTCTTTAGGCTGAGTCTGAGCTCCAGGACTATGGATTAGTTTTAAAGCTTTCATTACACCTGAGCAATACTGGGCTATACTGCTAGTATTTTACAAGTCCAAATACTCATTCCTCATATTTCCACAAACAAAAGAATAAAAAATAAAAAAAAGACATTTAACTTGAGTAATGATTCTGGCAAAAGACTTAAGCAAACAAACCCCAAATGCTGATCAGAATCTAAAGTTACAGAAAACATTTTTTTTTATATAACAAAAATTGCATCATATTTAAATCTAATTTAAATTCTATTTCTCAGATCAAGTCCCTGTTTGTTTTACCTCCCGAATTACTAGCAAAATTCAGCAACAAACTGAAAGAAATAGTCCTGGGTATAATGATAAACTGCATCCATCAGCCATGACTCTTTTTGGAGGGTTATGAGAAGCATAGAACCACCTTCTAATTGTTGTTGTTCCCAGCTATGGGCAAGTAGTTAACCCTCACAAACTGGAGTTAAACTGCTATGAAATTATAGAAATAGATTTTATAGAAAAATATACACTTTTGAAGAAAAAATATTACCAACAAGACATTTTTGAAGGAAAATAATTACTTCCAGCAATATATTTTCGAATACAAAACTGGAAGACATATTCAGTTTACTAAAATAAAATTGTTTACATCAAAATCTGACTAAATCAGCTTTCTCACTATAACCAAACATTAAAAAAATACCTTAAAACCCTACATTTTGCATTAAATAACCCACAAAGGCTGGTCATCGGTTCCCCTCGACGTCCCCAAAGGCTGGTCATCGGTTCCCCTCGACGTCCCCAAAGGCTGGTCATCGGTTCCCCTCGAGGTCCCCAAAGGCTGGTCATCGGTTCCCCTCGAGGTCCCCAAAGGCTGGTCATCGGTTCCCCTCGAGGTCCCCAAAGGCTGGTCATCGGTTCCCCTCGAGGTCCCCAAAGGCTGGTCATCGGTTCCCCTCGAGGTCCCCAAAGGCTGGTCATCGGTTCCCCTCGAGGTCCCCAAAGGCTGGTCATCGGTTCCCCTCGAGGTCCCCAAAGGCTGGTCATCGGTTCCCCTCGACGTCCCCAAAGGCTGGTCATCGGTTCCCCTCGAGGTCCCCAAAGGCTGGTCATCGGTTCCCCTCGAGGTCCCCAAAGGCTGGTCATCGGTTCCCCTCGAGGTCCCCAAAGGCTGGTCATCGGTTCCCCTCGAGGTCCCCAAAGGCTGGTCATCGGTTCCCCTCGAGGTCCCCAAAGGCTGGTCATCGGTTCCCCTCGAGGTCCCCAAAGGCTGGTCATCGGTTCCCCTCGACGTCCCCAAAGGCTGGTCATCGGTTCCCCTCGACGTCCCCAAAGGCTGGTCATCGGTTCCCCTCGACGTCCCCAAAGGCTGGTCATCGGTTCCCCTCGACGTCCCCAAAGGCTGGTCATCGGTTCCCCTCGACGTCCCCAAAGGCTGGTCATCGGTTCCCCTCGACGTCCCCAAAGGCTGGTCATCGGTTCCCCTCGACGTCCCCAAAGGCTGGTCATCGGTTCCCCTCGACGTCCCCAAAGGCTGGTCATCGGTTCCCCTCGACGTCCCCAAAGGCTGGTCACTTTACCTTGACATCTGGCCTGAGGTCGGTCAGTTTTCTTGGTACACTTTCATGCACATTGATTTCAAAATGATTACAGTAAAAATACCACTGTCTTTCCAGCTGTAACAACAATTGAAAAAGATTCAACATTGTCTTAATTTACTATTTGGTTTGGTGAGTTAATCCTAGATGAAATATAAATACATTTTTAACTAACATTTGATTCTGAGATATAAAATATTTTTATTTGGCTTTGTGTGTGTTTGCACTGAAGTTCAAGGGGTTTGGAGTCTTGAAAAGTCTTCATTACACAAGAATCTATCCCAGTCAAAAAAATTGACATATATCATTATTCAGTGCTTGTCAATTATGACTAGCTGACTTTTACATACAATTTTCCTTACAAGTTATTAGAAAATTGGTAGTATTTCACTTTTATTGGTTTTATTTCTCATAAATCTCATGTCAAGTAAATTGAGTTTCAATAGCTTAAACATATTGATGCTCTTTCGATTAATCAGCCATCGCTTTGATGAATTATTTAGCTTGAGGTTTACAGGTGGAAGGAACATAAATTTCCTGATATTTTTTGTCAATTTTATAACCTTTCAAATAAAATTAGAGGAATTTTAATAAAAATGTCCTTAGATTTTCATTGTAACAAATATACTTGTGGTAGTACACGAATCCTGTGATCCTAAAAATGAAATCTAAGTAGTGGGTAAAATAAATTACTTATTTTCATTTTTTTTAACTCATTTTTTTTTTATTTTTTAGTTCCTGAGTATGACTGTAAACTGCATCTGGCAGCAAGGCTTCTGATTGGGGAGGTGGGTTGTGAGGAGCATGGGACAGCCTCTTAACTGCTGTTATTCCCAGATTCACCCTTACCCAGGGTCATAGCACATATTAGGGTCCCAGCTATGGGCAAATAGTTAACCCCCAAACTGGGGTCAAAATGCTATGAAAATATAAAAAAAACAACTTTTATAGTTAAAATTCCAGGAATAGATTTTTGAGGAAAGAGATATTACTACTAATATGTTTTTGGGAAAAAAAAAGTACCAGTGATACATCTGACTCAGCAAAAACCACTTTAAAAAGTACATCAATGAAACCTGGTCTACAAACTTATTTCTTACAAAGAATATATATTCTACTCATACAAATCTACTGCAAAAACCTTATCAACATTAAATAACCTGTTGAGGTTCACATACTGTAAACAAAATAATTTTTAAGCAATGTATGAAGAAACGGAAATTTATAGCAAACAAAGAAATGAATACTGAACTGCTATGCAATATAAGTCCTCCTATATTGCTGTGAAAGCTGAATGTCTTCATAGATGAAGAAACTTGAGGCAACAGAAATGTGGCTCTACAGAACTATGATGAGAATACCATGGCTCAATCACATTAGCAATAACAATGTTTCTGAGAAAATAGAAACAAAAAGATGCTTAGATCTGGTATAGAAAGAGAAAATTGGAATTTCTGAAGCACATAATGAGAAAGGAGGGCTTGGAAAATTTATTACTCAAAGGACATTTTGAGATAGAGAGCAAAGCAGTGCATAACCTACCTAAGGACGTCACGTAAATCTTTGGCAGGATGGGGATTTGAATCTATAGCAAAATGACAAACCTTACTAAGGGGCTACAAGGGACAAATAATTGTGAAGGGTTATGATCATCTAGAACCCTGTAATTTAATTCGATTATATTGAGCACATTCTAATACTTAGACTGTTTTTAGGCAAAGTTATATAGGAATAGGATGTGCATTGCTTAGAATCTTTCCAGAAGGTATGTTGTTTATAAGATTTAAATTCTTAGAAATATATATATATATAGCCGGAAACCACATCCTAAACAGGAAACAAGTGATGAGCCTCTTCACCTGTTCAACAGACGTGGGTGGAGTGTAATTACTCCATCTTGATTATATATATATATATATATAATCAAGATGGAGTAATTACACTATATTTTAATTTTAATTTTATTAATTATATATATATAGTCAAGATGGAGTAATTACACTCCACCCACGTCTGTTGAACAGGTGAAGAGGCTCATCACTTGTTTCCTGTTTAGGATGTGGTTTCCGGCTTTCTCTTTTCCAATCTTTACACTCTTATGTAGCCCCCTGCACATCAGTGGTGTTACCGCCTTGCTCAGGGGTGATATGATTAAAAAAAGAAAAACAAATTGATTGTGGCTCAGATTGAAGATTCTGAGTTTAAATTTCAATTGAGTTCATTGCATACAGAGACATGCAAATACTCTTGGGTAAAGGTATGAATCCATCTCTTCTCTCCCCTAAACTATGGGTAAAAAAGAGGACAGATTGGGTACTATAACCTTGAGTAGCAACCAGTCTAGAACAACACTGAATTCAAAACATGAGTGTTATTTGGGGACCTTGTGACACACTGTGTACCAGTTCACTGTATTCATCTCTCAGAAAAAGTGTGATTAGTTTGGCACAAGACTTCACTACCATAATCTAAACTTATTTATAAATGGAACTTTGTGTGTGTGTATCTGTTACATATAGACTCCAAAAAGGCTGAATGATTTTCTTGAAAATTTACACAGTTGTACTATAAGCATCTGTGAATGTTCTTAGCTAGGTTTTGTGTCGAGGTACCCCCGATAAATATCAAAAATCAATAATCGAACAAATAGGGTTATAAAAAGAGTGGTCCGATTTTAATCAAATTTGATACACTCACAGACAAAGACGCAAGAAACGATATTCAGAAGTTTTAAGGTTGCAGTTCTATCCTTGGATGACTTATTTGACTCTGATTTTAAATCGATACTCCGATATCCTACCGGGTCTGTTCAAAATCAGTTTTTCAGCCCTTTTATTTTAGTTTTTGCTTCAGGTTTGGCTCTAAGTAGGTATAATTGTAGTTCTTAGTCTCAGCCATGATATCATTTACTCAGAGGACTTATTTAGCCCTCAAAATTCAGTTTACGACAAAAAAACTTATTTGATATCAATACGAGGTAATGAAAATTTGACTTACATCCATTCATTTTTCTTGCAGTCAACGGTTTTGCTTTAACTGGAAACAAATATTGCTTCTTACTATACTGCTATAATCAAATCATATGCGTGAGTAGTCTGTCTCTCTGTTCAGTTCTAAGAACTTAGTTGATGTATCCTCATATGATGAAATTGACAGACCAGTACAGAATTTGTACACACATACACACACACACATATATATGACACATACAACGGAGAATCTCTAACATGATCGATACAGACTTGGCAGACCAGCTGCAACCACTCTCTCACCGGCGTGACATGGCTTCCCTGTGCCTCTTCTATAAATACTTTCACGGCTTCTGTTCCGATGAACTTAGATCATTGGTGCCGCCTCATATGAATTTACACAAGATGCTAGATTAGCAACTAGGTCCCACCCTTATACAGTAAAACTGATATGATGTAACCATAATTTCTACTCCAACAGCTTCTTTTCTCATGCTTCTCGCCTGTGGAATTCCCTTCCACATGCCTGCTTTCCCAACAGCTACAATCTCCAGGAGTTTAAATGTAAGGTCAATAGTCACCTATCACACTAACTTGCATCTATTCTCCCAACACTCTCACCATCTACCCAACCCTTATTCTCGGTATCCTTACCCATCTATCATCCTCCTTCTGACATTTCCTATATCTAACCATCCTTTCTCATCACTTTCCCCACTATGTAACCCCCCTGCGCAATAGTGGCAGTGGAATGCCTTGCTTGGAGTGAAACGATTATATATATATATATATATATATATATATATATATATATATATATATATAAAATACTAGTTATTGGTAAATCAACATAACTGATCTGATACACCCACACATATACACACATTTAATATTTTTCACACATACAAGTTATTGATAAATCAACATAATTGATCTGACACACACACATTTAATATTGTACACAAAGTTGAGTTATTGGTAAATCAACATAATTGATCCGAGTTGACCGTTATTGTTTGAAAGACATGGCCAATCCATTGCACACAATTTCTAATGAAATTAATTCTCTATTGGTGATAAGTATTGATTTCACAAAGTATTGATTTTTGTTTTTATATGGTCTATAATAGAATGGAATGTGATGCATGTGTAAGTACTTTGAAAAAGCTCTATACAATGACATCAACTTTCAATGCAACAAAATTTAATGGGAAATCTGAGGAAACGTTTGGACAATCTATAAAATGTTTCCATATGAGATATTTTCCAAACTCTCAATTGAAGGAAATCTATATAATCTAAAATTTGTCATTATAGGAAAAGAGTGCTCAATGTGTGTGCATATATATATATATACACACACACACACACACACACATTATAAAAAAATTGTCATAAATATAGGAAAAGAGTGCTCAATATATATATATAGAGAGAGAGTGACCACTCTTTTCCTATAATTGACAAATTTTAGACTATATAGATTTCCTTCAACTGAGAGTTGAATATATATATATATATATAGAGAGAGAGAGAGAGACATACAGACAGACATTGTGAACTTTCTATACATTTTCATCTTACTTTCTTTCTCTTTTGAAGAAGCATTTTTTTTTCTTACTAAAATTATGGCTAGTCTCATTACAGTGATAAACTAATGCATTTAGTGGTTTGTTTTGTAAAGGGTTCATTTTGTGTTCATAAAATCTTTAATTTAAATTCTTTGAGTTTTCTCCTATGTATTCCTGGTAGTAATTATGACAGTTGATAGACTAAATTTCTTCAAGTTTTAGCTTATTTTGTTTTGTATTAATTTGTCATAATTATAGGAAAAGGGTGCTCAATATAGATAGGAGACATTGTGGAACATGGAAAAGCATTATAGGCAGCAGGAATTAATCTAAACAATTTTTTTTTATTTCAGCCAACAATTCTATCTATTTAAGATAATTAAGATCAAATTCATTTCACTTTTTATATTAGCATTCAAAAGCAAAAATAATGCCAGAGTACTTAGCACCATCACTCCTAGGGAGGAATATGCCATCAACTAACCTTTGCCATTGCACTCTGTTCTGGGCTGGTTCATTCCAGTCAATGCTTTTGTAACTTGTCTTTCTGATAAGTAGGAGGCATTGATCCTATGCAAACTTTTATCCTCCAGGCAAGGTTACCCACTTTTGAATTCAGTTTTTCCTTTTACTAGACAAGTTGTCACCTAAGGATATAGAACCCAGTCTGTCCTGTTATTTACCCATAGCTAGGGAGAGTTTTTGCATAAATATGTGACAATGGATCCACTACTTCACTCTGAAATCAAATCAGCAGTCAGCTGAGTGGACAGCAGCAGGTGAAAGCCGTCTAAAGTGGCCAAATATTAAAACATTAGCAGGCAAGGTTTTGACCTCCATATTTTAGGATATCTTATATCTACTATAAAAATCTTGTCAGCATTAAGTAACCTATTGAGGTTGACATACTGTAAATAAACCAAATCATTTTTTAAGCAAAGTATGAAGAAACAGGGAAATTTATTGTAAACAAAGAAATGACTACTGAACTGCTATGCAATATAAGTCCTCCTATATTGCTGTGAAAGCTGAATAATGTCTTCATAGATGAAGAGACTTGAGGCAACAGAAATGTGGCTCTACAGAACTATGATGAGAATATCATGGCTCAAACACATGTGCAATAACAATGTTTTTGAGAAAATGAAAACAAAAAGACACTTAGATCTGGTATAGAAAGACGATGTTGGAATTTTTAAGGCACATAATGAGAAAGGAAGGCTTGGAAAATTTATTACTCACAGGACATACTGAGGTAGAGAGGAAAGCAGTGCATAACTTACCTCAGGACATCACGTAAATCTTTGGCAGGATGGGGATTAGAATATATAGCAATTCCCGTTAATGTTTTTGTAACTTGTCTTTCTCATAAGTAGTGGGTGTTGATCCTATGCAAACCCCTTTATCCTCCAGGTAAGGTGGTTTTCTTCTAGGTGGGTTTTGAATTTTTGAGTTTTTTCTTCTCCTGGATAAGTTGCCACCTAAGGCTATAGAACCCAGTCTCTCCTGTTATTTACCCATAACTAGGGAGAGAGAGAGATGATTCTTATTTTTCCCAATGGTATTAGCACATAAATGAATATAATGAATGAGACTTGAATTCAAACTTCTCTGTATGTCCTTTATACAAATCCACAATTTTTATCAGATTCTCACACAAATATTCTTTAGACTAAGTCTGAGCTCCAGGACTATTGATTAGTTTAAAAGCTTTCATTACACCCAAGTAACACCGGGCTATACTGCTAGTTCAATATAAAATCCATACATTTTTCTTCATTTGATTTTTAGCTGTTGATTTTCAAAGAACTGCAACAAATACATTTGCCAAGATTAATTCTTTTCTCATGAGAGAAGCTATTCTTACAAATCTGAGGGATATAAAATAATGTCACCCACCAAAAGAAATTTCCCCAGTTGAATAAGCTCTTTATCTTAAAGTTGCTTTTTTTTTTTTTTTTTTTTTTTTTAAGTTGAAGAAATTCTTGCTATTGTCAAAGAAGCATTTATTCCATGCTTCAACATGGAATGATCCCTTTGGTCACTGGGGCATGATTGACTGAACAGAGAAAAAAGCATCTGCTGAATACTTTGAAGGTTTCCAAAATAAACATTAGAAATATTGATAATTCACACCAGGTCAGCCTATTCTCTATTGAGAATGAAAAAGATTTTTATAAGGTTTAATTGATCTGGGTTTGGATAAAAGAATTTGAGTATATATGTGAAATACATATATTGAACTCAGAAAAATAATATAATGGAAGACTACTCACATAGAAAGTTAATGCATGGCAAGAGTGTGTTTGGGGGAGCACCTAAATGTTTCTTCTCCCAACAACTGCAGCGGTAATAGGCAGATAGGGGAAAGTAACAAAAATAAGGCTACCTTGAAAACCACAGCAATTTCCAGGATCAAATTGTCCATGGGGCTGACTTTACAACATAGGCTCTTACAATGTACTGAGTGCCCCATTGCTTTTATTGACAGAAGACCTCTTACAAAAATTTGCATCTTGTCCAGTCGCAGAGAGATCCATATCTAAAGTTACCAAGCTGTTCTGCTATTAATGGGGAAAGCCCAGATGTAACTGGTGTTTACAGACATGTCCACACCAATTACACAAGTACCAGAATGTCCACACCAGTGGCCACCCATAAGTCTGTCTCAATGCACATTTGCCACAGTTAACTAGGGTAGTGATTGAAACCATTTTAAGTACACTGATGAAGTACTACATGAGACTTTGGTACTTAGTCATATGGAATGTTAACAGCTTGCTTATTATTTTCTCTTTGCGTAACATGTGCTGTCCATTATAGTTGTTGTTAGTTCTTTATCTGCTACAGTTCTTTGTGATTCAGCAGTGCCAGTTTGTAAGATCTAATGAGGGATTGTTTTCTTTAAGACCAAGAGAATTATATATATATATATATATATTTATAAATTAAGACACACATTATTCCATGGTTAAGCGGAAGCATAAGCCTATTTCAGGTCTTTATTGTAAAGAAAGATTTTACATTAATGAAATTCAAATAAAGACCCCCCCCCCAAAAAAAAAAATTTAGGCATTTTTTCTTAAACTTTCACTTTTAAGGGAGTGTTTTTTTTTTTGCAGGTTGGGGGGGGGGTCTTTATTTGTGAATTTCATTCATGTAAAATCTTTTGTACAATAAAGACAGAAGCTGAAGATGGTGTGCCTGAAATAGCCATGGAATAACGTGTCTGTCTTAATTTTTGCATATATTTGCTCTATATGTATTTATATACATATATATTTTGAGCTATCCTAGAGAGTTATTCTACCACTTTATGTACAGGATGCCCCTTTGGATTCTTCTATACAAAAAAAATAGTCATATATTATTATTTTCCCCAATTTAGATAATTATGTGGACATTTGGATGTTGATGCTGGTGTTTGGCAATGTTCAGATGTTCTGTTTCTTAGGAATAAGGAACTCATTCTCATAATTCATATCATCTGACACTTTTAGTAGTAAGGAACTAAATACCTTGTCACTACTTCTGCCTGAGGATTGTAAGACATCATATAAGTGTCCACATGAGATTTGCAGAAAGCAGTAATACATCAGAATATTTTTACTTATATTTTTTAGTAAAATGCTTCTTAATTTCAGTAACTGTTATAGATCTTTCCAGTATTGATAGGGAACTTCTTTCCTAACCTTGCATTCAAATGATTATGCCTTTATTTTCTCTTTATATGTGCTATCCATTTTAGTTGTTGCTAATGTTGTTAGTTTTCAAGTGATGTAGTTTGTTTGTTTCAGTTGTTTGGGATTTCATAGTGCCAGTCCATGGGGTTTAAAGAAGGAATATCCTTGCTAAGACCTACAGACCTTCATTTGCTGGAAGCCATTTGTAATCAATAATCTGAGAAAACAGTTATATAGTTTGGTGTTCAACATTTCTGAGATAGTTGGGCACCATGCATGATATTCATAAAAGTTTCAAACTGATAAGTTTATTTAAGAACACAACTCTGAGGGCAATCTTTTGGTTTTGTAGCATTTTGTGGTGTTGTGTGAAACTATGCCTAGCACAGCCTCTTCTGTATTCAATTTCTTTTTCTCCTATACAAAATTTGTTACAACTAATCCATATAATGAGGTATTTAAAGTGTTGAGTATTTACTAATTCCACTTGCTGCATTTTCATGCTAGATCCAAGATAGACACCATCACTGCTTTTATTCTAATTCCATATTATAGTTCCTGTTTTGGTTTGAGTCAGATTTTGGAATTTGGATTTTGGAGAACATTAATTTTTTTCATGTTCAAAAATGTCTAACTTTATTGTTTGTGATACCAATGCAAGTAAGAGACTTATCAATCATTTTCTGCTTTGTGTAGAAAAAAATCATCTCAAACTTGCACAGTTCATCAAAATCATTTGATGAAATTTGAAAAGATCAGAACAAAAAGGGTGAATATTATTTGCATTTAATATTAATCAATAAACCTTTGTGAATAACCAAAATTCTAATGCTGCCAAATCAAGGTTGAACAAACAATTGAATCTCAGAGTTTTCAGCATTTGTTGACTGCTTTACATTGTCCTGATGATAAAAGTTTTCCTTTTTCAGACATTCTTTGGATGCATGACTTGGTCATGGCAATATTCGCCATTTCCTCATGATTGCAAAGTTTCATTGTTTTCATGTCTGGGAATTTCAAGTGGTTTCCAGTTTTCTAGTGCCAAAATGACTATCATTTATATGCAACTCAGATGAAGAACTCTTGATTAATGAATCCTATTTGACAATGCTTTCCCACATTAAACTGACACTAAGTTCATTTGAACAGCACTTTATTTACTGCTAAATACATGCAAAAAAAATGTTCATATCTGGACTGTTCATAATTACCATTTTGAAAAAATGGTCAGGTCTTTCTTTATATTGTTCCTGAAATTACCTTTTTTCTTATGTGCTGTGTCCTTTCAGGATGTAGACGATCAAGGATTTTTACTTATTCTTAATTTTTGTCCATCTTAACATGTTTCCTCTTGATGTCTTTCCCAAACCATTTCCCATTATCTACTTGCTCAGCCCTTCAAGTATGTCTCATGTCCCTTTCTGCTTTCTATTTCTTGCCCTAAATCTGCCCCATGAGTATTAGATTCTCCAAGCCTCACTTTCTCATGTATCCCAGAAACTTTAGTTGTCTTTTACTAAAGTATAAGTTTCCTTTTTCCATTAGTATACTCTTAAATACCTCGTCATTGCTCACATGTTCAGTCCATGGTATCCTCAGTATCTTGCCATGCTATTTTATATATATATATATATATATATAAAATGTGTGTCTGTGTGTCAAATCCTACAAAAAAATTGATTTTTTTTTTAAATCACTTTACACCAAGGAATAGTTTTTTTTACATTAAATCCACTAAGACACAAGCGGTTATGGCGTATTATTGATTTATTTGTTTTTATGGTTTATTAACTTCTTTTACTTTTTTAAGCTGAAGTATATTTCAAATTGTAAGAATTTTTGAAGATAATATTGCATTAACAATTCTTTTCAGAATAAGAAAGATTTTTACAGCTACATGTCCTATCTAATTCATAGCTGGGGGAAAAAGATACTTTCTTCCAATAATATTTTTATTTAAAGAGATGTAATAAACCCAACTGGAATGTGAACACAGCTCTTAGAATTTCTTGAGGCTTAAAGTAAAGAACTAGAAAAAATCATGTGAAGAGAAAGGACAGAACAGGATTCAAGGAAACGTGATGTTGCATTTAATTTTTTGTACATTTAGATGTGCGTTGTGGTGCAGTGGATACTGGCTAGGAATGAGAAATTTGGGAGCTGAGTTTGAATTCTTTGCATTCATTTATGCACAAATACCCTTGGGAAAGGTATTTATCCATCTCCTCCCTTCAGTTATGGGTTAAATAACAGGACAGATTAGGTTCTATAGCCTTGGCTGGCAACCAGTCTACTGCAGAAAGTAATAGCAACTTAATGCAGGATAATGTTCTGCCCAGTCAGTCATGTCTCTTTCAAGACATGATCTCCCAAGTGTGTATCACATGTGGCACTTAACTGACTGACTGACATTGTAGCTGGCAGAAAATCTGATAAAATATTTACAGAGGCAAGATTTGTGATGGAAGAAGATATTAAAATAGCATTTATGGGTTACATTTAGCAATTTCAACAGTAAAATGATGAAATAGACTTGTCAACACAGATGATACAGTGCTAATTGCAGACACAGAAAGGAAACTACAAAACCTCCAACAGAAGGTAGCTGAAGAGAGTGACAAGATGATACAGTGCTAATTGCAGACACAGAAAGGAAACTACAAAACCTCCAACAGAAGGTAGCTGAAGAGAGTGACAAGATGATACAGTGCTAATTGCAGACACAGAAAGGAAACTACAAAACCTCCAACAGAAGGTAGCTGAAGAGAGTGACAAGATGATACAGTGCTAATTGCAGACACAGAAAGGAAACTACAAAACCTCCAACAGAAGGTAGCTGAAGAGAGTGACAAGATGATACAGTGCTAATTGCAGACACAGAAAGGAAACTACAAAACCTCCAACAGAAGGTAGCTGAAGAGAGTGACAAGATGATACAGTGCTAATTGCAGACACAGAAAGGAAACTACAAAACCTCCAACAGAAGGTAGCTGAAGAGAGTGACAAGATGATACAGTGCTAATTGCAGACACAGAAAAGAAACTACAAAACCTCCAACAGAAGATAGCTGAAGAGAGTGACAAAAAAAGGACTACAAGTAAACTGAATGTGTGGTCATCAGCAAAAAGAGCAACCCAAAATGCCAAATACAAGTGGTGGATACTAGAATCAAGTAAGTACAAAAATTTAAATACCTAGGAAGCATTCTAACAGGAGATGGAAAGTGTGACACAAAGATCCGAAGGCAATTTGGCATGGCAAAGGACGCATTCAAGAAACTCATTTTAATAACGATTATTTTCCAACCTACAGCACCTTTCTCTACAAACAAAACATCAGAAGTTTGTGGCTAATCTATTTCCATGGAAAATTCTCTATATACAAGAGTTCAACCAATTCAGATGAGATTTGTCATGTCAGTTAAGTGCCATATGTGAAACATGCTTTGGGTGATCATGTCTCGAAAGGGACATGACTGACTGGGCAGAAGATTATCCTGCAGTAGATTGCCATTGCTTTCTGTGGTAGACTGGTTGCCAGCCAAGGCTATAGAACCCTAATCTGTCCTGTTATTTAACCCATAACTGGAGGGAAGAGACAGATTATACCTTTCCCAAGGGTATTTGTGTGGAAGTGAATGCCATGAATTCAACTGGAATTCGAACTCAGCACCCCAATTTGTCGTTCTGAGTTGATATCCACTGCACTACAATGCACATTCTAACATAGGAATTACATAGAAGTGCGTTTACATAGAAGTAAACCAGCCTCATTCCCTTCGTCTAGTACTCAAAAGAAGTAAACCAGCCTCATTCCCTTCGTCTAGTACTCAAAAGAAGTTCCATTCAGGCAGATTCTTCCCAAGTGTTGCTGATTTGTGAGACAGATTCCAGAGAGGCTGCTTTCCCAATCACTACAATCTTAATGTTTTTAAGTTTTGCTTCACCTATTATCTGAACTTAAAGTGATATCACATTGAAATACTCTCACTTTGTTTTTTTTCAGATTGGCAAAAAAAAAAAAAAATTAATGTAGACATGTCTAATCTTCTCCACTGAAAAGACTTTATTGCCTGGTAAACCTAACAACTTAATTTCAAACAAATTATGTAAACATGCACTCATTACAGATAAATTTTATTTTTCAAAAATATTTCAGCACTAGCAGTATAGCCCGGCATTGCTCAGGTGTAATGAAAGCTTTAAAACTAATCCATGGTTCTGGAACTCAAACTCTTTGGACGTTGGCACAAAAGATTAAAAGGTTTCCAGTGAAAGCGAAACTGTAGACTGAAAGAAAAATGAATGGATGTATATCAAATTTTTATTTCCTTGTATCGATTTATACATATATATATTATCGATTTTCTGCACTACTGTAAGAACTGCAACCTTGAAATTTCTGAATATTGTTTCTTATATCTTTGTCTATGAGTGGATCAAATTTGATTAAAATTGGACCACTCCTTCTATAACCCAATTTTTTCGATTATTGATTTTTGATATTTATCGGGAGTACCTCGACACAAAACCTAGCTAAGAACACTTGCAGACGCTTATAGTACAACTGTGTAAATTTTCAAGAAAATCGGTTCAGCCATTTTGGAGTCTATAGGTAACGGATACACACACACACACACACACACACACACAGACAAAGTTCCATTTATAAATAAGTTTAGATATGTACGTATTACTTTTTCTGCCTATTCATTTGAGAGAAAGGCCTTGATGTCACATGTTGAACCACTAGTTACCACATGATTGAGCCTGGTCAATACCTAGATGGGTGACCGCTTGAGAATGTACAGATAGTGTAATGGATAATGGCTTGAAAGTTTTAATCAGAGGTGTGTTCCAATTCCTGTGGGATTCATTATATTCATTTATATACTGGTACCCTTGGGAAAAATATAAACCCACCTCTTCTACATCTGGCTAAGTCTTAATTAGTAAACCATCACTAAACCATTGTCAAAAACTTTTACAATCTAAAATATTGATAAACCATAGAAAATAAATGAATCCATCAACAAATTGGGCAATGAAAGTCATGTTGAATGGCCACACTTAAGACCATTTCACATTAATGTAGAGGTCCCCCAGGGCTATATCCTTGTATTGATATGGTTTCTAATGTTCATCAACAACGTTCCTGATCGGTGGCAATTGTGGAACTCTGAAAGTAGGGGGCCACTTAAGGACCAAGATTTTTCTGAGGAGGGGTGGGCAACTCAAGCAGCATAATTTCTGACCAATTCTTCCGCACGGTCATAAATCACTGACTGCCTCTGTATCTACATATCAAGTTGAGGACATTATTTCTAATTAACAACTTCTTTCAGATATGAAAATACGAATATTTTCTTTCTTTCTCCCTAACAACATGTCTGTTTCTATCTATCTGGTTGTTTTATTTTTATTTCGTTTGTTTTTCTTTCAAACTGATCTCTTCATGTGTCCTTAAAAAGCTAAAGGAAAATGCAGAGGGAAAAGTGATGAAGATCAAATCTTATCAAAATCAAAGACTGTTAAGCTTCATAAATTTCTGAAGCTTATAAAAATGTTAGGGTGGTAACCGAGGTGCCAGCCAAAATTGGAGTGGAATTCTCCCACCCACTGTATGTGCCACTGTTCCTGATGTCAATCAACTGTCATCAATTCTACATATTCTTATAATGGCAATAGAAAGCTGACAAGGAGAATTTCATACAAAATGCCTCCACACAATTTAAGTATGTAAGAATGTTCATTTTGAACTTTCTGCAAAATATAAACATACTTGGCAGATTTTGGGGTTTTTTTTGAATTCAAGTGGTACTTGAATATGAGTACAACAGAGGTTATAATGTTAATGGCAATAAAATGCTGAAAGACAATTAATTCTTAGGAATTTTGAGAGCGTGTAAGTAAGGAATGTCTTTGATGTATTCGCTCCTTAGGTCAGTAAGTAGTTTTTGAGGCAGGGAAGAAGGGAAGTGAGTGTAGTAAGCCGCTTGACTTTGGTCAAGGGAGATACTAATTACTCTCTTCACCTCAAGTCGATCTGCCTTGGCCTGTCTGGCTGGGTGATTTCTGTCTCGGCTTTTTATTTCGACTTTTTAGATTTCAGGTGATCATTTGGAATTTCACACTTGTAGTTGATTCTGGGCTTTCCATTGGCTGATGAATAAAATTTGTGTAGGCTTGCGAACTGGAAATTTAATATTTAATTCATTTTTATTTTCAACTGGAACATTTGCGTGAACCCGGATGGGCAACAACGACTTTTGGTCATTTGCTTTTTGGTCGTGAAAACGCAAACATCTGATCCATTGCTTTTGCTCGATACCACCACATTCTCATGATTCACAATTTTTACATTCATCTTTCATCTGTGAGTGGTCATGGCTCTCCATGTGTTATATTCCTTTACACAAGCTCGCTAGGTAGGTTATGCATTGTTTTCACTTGTCTTTTTTGTCACCAATCTACACTGTAAGTATCAAATTTCCCAAGATCTTCCTCACTAGGTACTGTAGTAATTTCAACACTTTCTAATTTTTTTTTTTTTATAATCATCTCACTCCAAGCAAGGCATTCCACTGCTACTATTGCGCATGGGGCTACATAGAGGAAGGTAAAGAGAAGGAGTGGTTAGACATAGGGAATGTCAGGAGGAAGGTGACAGATGGGAGTAAGGATAGCGAGGATGAGGGTTGGGCAGATGGGAAGAGTGTTTGATAGAATGGGAGCAGGTTAGTGTGTTAGGAGGTGTTTATTGACCTTACATTTAAACTCCTGGAGATTGTAGCCATCAGGGAAGCAATCACTTGGAAGAGAATTCCACAGTCGGGAAGTGCGAGGAAAGAAACTGTTGGAGTAGAAGTTACGGCTGCATTTTATCGGTTTCACTGTAAAAGGGTGGGATCTAGTTGCTAATCTAGTATCTCGTTCAAATTCGTATTTAGGGGGCACTAGTGATCTAAGTTCATCGGAGCAGAAGCCGTGGAAGTATTTATAGAAGAGACACAGGGAAGCCACGTCGTGCCGGTTGGGAGAGAGACTGCAGGTAGTAATTATTATGTAGAAGTGTCCTTTTTATTTAGATTTTCTTTAAAAGTTCTCCCTTGCTCAAATGTTTAGTCAATGGTATTCTAAGCTTCTGTAGAATCACTTGTATTGCTTTCAGTCACTTCTTCTGGAAGGAACAGCCACATTTATTTAACCTCTATGTAGAATGGCTCTTGAGCATAGTATTATATGCAGAATAATGTGAAAAAAAATCTAGAGACATAGATCTTAATATTCATTTGATGTTTTGTATGGAGAAAATATCATTTGTAACAGCTAATTTTTTAATATTTACTTATTCTTCTTAAATGAATAACATGGAGTGCTGGAGAAAATCATTAGCTTTAAGATTGCAATATAAATTTTAATAAAAAAAAAATTACTGATACACTCGGTTTATAAGTCTTAAAAATTCATAAACTGATGTCTCCAAGAACACATGGCCATAGTGGATAAAAAAGTGTTGGTTAAATCCAGTGATTTAACCCAAAAGTTATTAAGTCATTAGGTTTATAAATCCCAAAATGAGATCTATACAGGCTACAGCAATGTTGAAAAAATAACTTAGTTATACCTTCTTTAATTCAACTCTGTAAGACATCTGGAAGTGGTATCCCTCCTGAAACAAGAGCAGTATATCCCAGTGATCAAAGTTCCAGTCATATGAAGAAGGCCAAAACATTGTGAATATGGAAATAAAAATGTCTGAAAAATGTAAATCAATTAAAATTTTCGCTATTAATCAAAATCATTTGATAAAATGCAGAAAGATAAAAAAAATTAATATTTTCATTTAACATTAATCCTTAAAAGTGTCTAATTTAAGTTGAATATTTTATCAATAAACTAAAAAAAATTGTCATGAATCTTTGCAATGCTGAAAAACAAGATTTCAAGTTCCTATAGTCATTGTGAGCTTTCTGGCCTTGCTGAATAGCTATTTTAGTGAAAATTATCACTATTTTTTGTTATGATGGTTGTAGATGTTTGTCATGTTCAGGCTGGCGTCTTGCGTATGACGATGAACTCCATTTGGTAGCAAGATCTCTGATTGAGAGATTGGAGGTTTTGAGGAGTATGAACCATCACTTAATTGCTGCTGCTTCCAACCCCACTTTGACCAAAAGTGGTAGCACATGTTAGGGTCCCAGCTATGGGTAAAGAGTTAAACACCAAACTGAGGTCAAACACTATGAAAGTATAAAAATACCTGTAATTAATTTTCATGGTAAAAAAAAAATAACTGGTAATAATTAAAAAAAAATACTATTAATACATTTTTGTAAAAAAAAAAAAATTAAAAAAGAAAAAGTTATCTGTAGTACATTTTTTTAAATAAATTACTAATGCTTCCAAGAAAATTAAATTTCTGCATTAAATGACTCATTAGTTGTTGATATGCCACTAAACAAAAAAAATGTTTAGGTTTGTCTATGCTAAGCAATATCTTAAAATAAAGATCTTTGCTAAATCTTTTATACGTCATTCACCATATATGCACAAGGTGTTTTGATCAGTGTGGAACCACCTCTTAATTGCTATTGTTCTGGGTCCACCCTGACTCAGGATGGTAGTATAGGGTCCAAGCTTTGAGCAAAGAGTTAAACCATATATGCACAACCTTTTGCTCAAGAAAACAAGATCTACATGGAATAAAAGAATTGCTTTCTGCTGTCAGATTCATTTGGCTGTATGAATTGTGAATTTGATTTATTGCCTTTTCATCTCATTTGCATATCGGCTCTACAGGAAGGCAAACGAACAAACGAACCATATTATCAACAGAACATTGCAAACTAAAAACACGTCTATTCATATCATTATAAGCAGTTTGCTTCTAGAAATATATGAATATATGCATTTAAATTTGAGGTATGGGTGTGCAGGTAGCTTAATGTCTATTGGCCCAGAAAGTGGAGCCTGTAAGCAGAGCTCAAATTCTTAATCATCTGTTGCATTCACTTTCACACAAAGGAGAAAGACACACAATCATTTATTGTTTCAGCTATGGGCCAAATAGTAAAATGAGCTGATTTTACAGCTTTGACTAGTAGCCACTTGAGAAGATAGCTTACTCTATATTCCAAATCCTTAAAGAAGACAATGGAAAACCACTTCCCAATTAGAGAATTTATGTTCTTTCTTAATATTTCTGAACAAGACAACAAGAAGCAGACATTTTGCCAAACAAGACTTGATGAATCGCACTATTTAGGAATCACTGCTTCAGAGCATAAAAACATATGACTCTCCTCAGTTTATTTTTTGCCTTCTCAAAAATAGAATGTAGTAGGTCACAGATATGTCTAATTTTACCCACTGGCAATACTTGATTGTCTGGTAAGCTAACAACTTAATTTCAAACAAACCACATGGAAAAAAACTCACACTACAACTAAGTCTATGTTTTGTTTTCCTGTTTTTAAGCTATTATTTTTTTTCTCTCTCTCTCTCTCTTTCGTGAATGGCTTATTGTTATATCATGTTGAAATATCATTTCTTACATGATCACCAAAGTTAAGCAATGTTTATTCAGTATTTAAATGGGTAACTGCTAGGGAACATTCACTTGAATGTGACACTGGTGTAATGTATAAA
Organism: Ascarosepion bandense; assembly: GCA_037127315.1. NCBI lineage: Eukaryota > Metazoa > Mollusca > Cephalopoda > Sepiida > Sepiidae > Ascarosepion > Ascarosepion bandense. Next base: position 2,780,028 of record JBBBDQ010000499.1, read on the forward strand.
GGCTTGGAATTAGAACTCAAAAAGCCAATTTTGAATGTTTGTCAACGTTGTTGTCTTCCCTTACACCACAAAATAGTCTTGGGAAAGATGTTTTATGACCTTGGTATTTTTGGAAGTTTCTGCATGCATCCAGACACTAGTTCTAATACAATCACTGAAGCTAAGCAAAATACAGTGTTAAAACACAAGTTAAGCAAATCTAAGCTTGGTCATTATCTAGGTGGGTAAATACTTGGAAAAAATAAGTGCTCTAAGCTTACATGTGTGGTTGGAAGTTTGGTTCATTATATTCACTTACATACAAAGACCCTTGGTATTTGTGGACAGTATTCTGGAAAGTGTGTGCATGCCAGCAGTCAAAATTAAGGTTTCTTTTTCTCTTATCATATGTTGAAACACTGCTTCTCACACAATCACCAAAGTTAAACAACATTGATTCTGGTCAGTACTTAGATGGGTAACCACTTGGGTATGCCAGGTGTTTACTAGCTTGGATGTGCAGATGATGTAAAAAAAATAATGGTTTGGAAATTGGAGAGCTAATTCCAGTTGGATTATGTGCAAATACCTTAGGAAAAGGAATGCATCCACCTTTTTTTTACCCCTACTCACTATCTGTTAAGTAGCACAGCTTGTCTCATGAATGTGCATTGGGGCTGCAGTAGATATCGGTTCGGAATGAGAAATGGAAGAACTGAGTTAGAATTCCAGTTGAATTAGTTGCATTCAATTATGTGCAAACACCCTTGGGAAAGGCATTAATCTGTTGCTTCTCCCTCCAGTTATGGGTTAAATAGCATAACAGATTGGGTTCTATAGGCTTGGGTTTGTGACCAGTCTACCACAGAAAGTAATAGCAACTTAGAACAAGAAAATCTTCTGTCCAGTCAGTCATGTCACTTTTTTTTAGACCTGATTGCCAAAGCATTTATCATGTATGGCACTTGACTGACTGACTGTATCATGTTAATTAGCAGAGCTTGTATCAGTTAATCGTTATCTTCAAACAATTCTTAAAATCTAAAAGACATTTTTGGCTTTAGATAACTATTTTTTTTTTTTTTTTTCCAATCATTTCACCCCGAGCAAGGCGGAAATGCCACTGATGTGCAGGGGGCTACATAACTGTAAAAAGATTAATTAGAAAAGAGTGAGAAGTACAATGTTGATTTTATATTCAGTTCTTTTTTTTTTTAAACTGGCAAAAGGTTGATGAACCATAAAAACAAATCAATCTTTTGTAATATTTCTGGTCCATCTGTATTTTTGTGTACTGTTGGTTTTTCTCTCTTGTCATGGAAGAGATCATAAATATACTCATCCCACCTATGAAAAACTTTTTGTTTAAGTATGAGTGTACAGTCTTTTGTTTTATACATACTGTTGCTGAGCAGGTCTTTTATCTGTTAGTTCATTTATTTCTTTCATTCATGTGTATCACCATTATTTGTTGTACTCAGTCTCTCTACTTCAGTGCATTTGTCATTGAGTCATCTTTGTTTAGCTTGTCTTCATTTACTCCTTATTTCCTTGTCATCTCTTGTTTTCCATTCCATGTCTTGGCATTGTTTTCTGTCTCTTTTGCATCATGTCTAGAATCTCTTCAGTGATCCACTTGTTTTTCTTCCAATGTGATTTTTTCTTTGTGATGATGTCATTTGCTGATGTCACTAGAGCTACTGTTAGTACTTCCAATTTTGAGCTTCCGTTTCTAATCTGTTCTTCGTATTTCAATTTCATGCTCTTTGTATACATTTACTGCAGCTTCATGTCATTCATAAGTCTACTGTACTGCTGTTTTTGGACTGCTTTAAGTTTCTTTAATCTCCTTAGTTTTATCCTTAGTATGCATACAACCGGTAGGTTGATAGTAATATAACCAATTTAGTTCTTAATTTCTTCTTCTGGACTTTTAAGTGTTCATTGTCTTCTTGGTGCTCTTGGAACACGGTGTTGGCTATTATTTGGTCATTTGCTGTGCACCATTGGATCCTTTTCTCCCCATGGCCATTGCGATGTCCTAGTCTGAAATTGCTGACTGTTTCACCTTTTCTCCTTTGCCCAGCTTTGGCATTCAAATCTTCTATGATAATTCTGATTTCTTGTTATTTGCACTGTGCCTTGGCATAATCGAGCATTGAGTAGAAGGATTCAATCTCTTCTTCTGTACTTTGTGTTGTCAGTGCATATACCACTATTACCAATATATATATATATATATATATATATATATATATATATAGGTAATAGTGGTATATGCACTGACAACACAGAGGCCACCCTTTCAGTTTAACTACTAGAATGAATTAAAAACCACAACTTTTTGAAATCATAAAAGTTGAATCAATAATTTTACAACTTCTCATGCAGCTACTTGAATTTCAATCTGAAAGTTATACTTGTTAATTCAGTGGACAGTATCAATAAAAAAATTAAGTGAAGATAATAATGAAAAATGTTTTCTGCAAAATTGAATATTGCTGCCATATCTGGTCGGGTGCCCCTGCTGCTCTCCTTGGGCTTCTTGACAAAATACAAAGGAGGATCTGTAACGTGGTTGATACTGACTTGGCAGACCGGCTGCAGCCGCTCTCACACCGGCGTGATGTAGCTTCCCTGTGCCTCTTCTACAAGTACTTTCATGGCTTCTGCTCTGATGAGCTTAGATCACTGGTGCCGCCTAAGCACGAATTTACACGAGATACTAGATTAGCAACTAGGTCCCACCCTTTTACAGTTAAACAAATAAGATGTAACCGTAAATTCTACTACAACAGCTTCTTTTCTCGCGCTTCCCGCCTGTGGAACTCCCTTCCACAAGTCTGCTTTCCCGACAGTTACAATCTCCAGGTGTTTAAATGTAGGGTCAATAGACACCTCCTATCACACTAACTCCCAACTATTCTCACAACACTCTCATCTACCCAACCCTCATTCTCGGTATTCTCACCTGCCTATCACCCACCCTCTGTTATTTCCTATATTTAATCAGTCTTTCTCCACTCTACGTAGCCCCCTGCACAGTAGTGGCAGTGACATGCCTTGCTCGGGGTGAAACGCTTATAAAAAAAAAAAAAAAAAAATATTTTTTTAATCATGAAATTCTGAATTTATTCATTTACACAAACATGCAAATATTTCAGTGAAACACTTAAATAAAAGGTTGGGTGTAGAACAAGTTTATTCACATGAGACATGGACTAATAATGCTGTAATAGAGAACACCATAGTTCAGTGTAGCAATGTATACAACTCAAAAGCTGTGTCTTGCAACAACCATTCCTATGAGCAGACATCCTATGCATAGTGGAGGGATAAGTCTATGTTCAGCAATTAGTGTAGAGAGGTTTGCTCATCTTTCTACACAACAAAACTTTAAATTCAAACCAGTGTTGTGAAATGCCTAAAAGAGTGTTCTTTATATAAAAGCATAGTCTTATCTCCTGGATCTCATCAGCTGTGGAGTAGAAGTGATCTTGAAACTTTATAAACCCTTATTCATTCAAAATTTATTTACGGTCATCCCTTAAAAAAAAAAAAGTTCATCATCCATTAGTTTTGACAATGAGGAATATGAAATATATATATATATATATATAATAAATTTTGATGTTAAAAACTGTTGAATGATCATTTCAACATGAAATCCCTAAGAGAGATTTCACATCTTATTGGCAAAACTACCACATTTGAAAATGAAATAAAAAAGAAATAAAAACATTGAAGGTTAAGAATTCACCAGTGGAAGTAAAAAAAATTTATGTCACAAAAAAATCGGTTAGCAATCAGTTTATATATATATATATATATATATATATATAAGGGGGTAATTAAATATATATATATATATATATATATATACACACACATGCATCAATATATAAATATTAATCAGGTATGAATAGAACGGTAGTCAATGCTGAATAATAGAGCAGATATATATTCATTCATATTAATATGCATATAATATCGTATGCCATTTTATATTTGTAATAGCTAAAATACCATAGCTACAACAGATAAATTTAATATTTTAAAACAATTACAGTGTGTTTTCTTAAAAATTACCATCACAGCAAAATGTAGATTTTATCATGGTTACAATAAGTTAGTCATTGTAATTTATCAATGAAGATATCTTAGAGAAAATTGAAAGGACTTTATCTTAACAGCAAGAAATTGATTAAACAGCTGGAAAGGATCAATATAAAAGGATACAATATATGTATATTATTTTAATGAAACTTGTTTTGATAAAGATATGCTGCCTGGGGTAGAGTTGTTGACTGACACCAAATTGGTCGGGTTTCGAGCCTGGGTTGTGTAGTAATCGGAGTCTAACTGTACTGATGAGCTGTGATACAGCAAAACAGATCTGTTTGCGGATGACAATAATATATATATATATATATATATATATATAGTTTTCTGCCTCTGTTCTGTGTACAGATAAGACAAAATGAGTATGTGTACATGCATGTTTATTGCTTGAGATGTAGCATAAAAATATTGGGCAAGGTGTTAATATTGAACAAAGGGAGTTAATACACTTAGCTGGAGTTTCTCTCAAGGGAGATTACTAGGCAATATGTCCAGAAAAACGAAACAAGAAAATTTAAATAAACAAATTTAGCCACTTACCTTGTCAGGTGTATTTAAGAAAAAATGTTAAAAATAAGAAACTTAACTGCACTACCTTGTCAGACATATTTAATGAAACTTGCATTAAAGAGGAATTGCTGCCTAAATGGATATATATATATATATATATATATATACACACACACACACACACACACACACACGTGTGTGTGGGTTTTATTTACAAAAAATATTCTATGCTTATTTCTCAGTGTAACATGTTTTTCTACATAAAATATTTCTGTAACTGACCATTTTTTACTTTTCTTTCCAGGTAAGTGAACCATTTACCTATTTATTGGATTTTTAAAACTCATCAAAAACTGCTTCCAGGTAAGGTGTTGACCCTTTTATACTTAGTCCCAATTGATGGTCTTGCCATAGGAATTGGCACAATACAAACTATCACCAAGAAACACTTTTTTCAACCTGTATTGCATTGATTGACATAGAATAGAAAGATTTATGATAATGTAAAATTGGCATCATTTATTCTGGTTAATCTACTATCCATATTATTGTTATATTTTATACTAAACGTTTGTTTAATTCTATTTGGTTGCAAATCCTGGCTATCTAATCATTCTTCAGTATTATTGTTGTCTTACAATATCAATGTATTCCATTTTAATATTTACTGGGTACTGTTTCATCTTGTAAAAAGAATTAGCCAGTCCCAAATTTCAAGCTTTTAACAAATCATTTGCCAGGAAATCAGTAAAAATTAAACAGATTACTTCAGGATGTTGACCCTTTGATTTCTTCTGAATGTTTTGTATATAAACTTAACAACTTCATTTTGTTTTTCTTATTCAATGTGGATGGCTTCAAACAGATTTAAATATTCTTTGGAGATAATGTTTCTTCTACACACAAATCTGGACTCTGACCAGGCCTAAATATGTGTCTGGTGGATTTGTTTCTAGACCACTTTTTGCTGGTATGCAGAAGGAAAATTACCTTGTTGAAACATTACATTTGATTGTTAATCTTTAGAAAACAACTTTTCAATTATTTGAAACAAGATTTTCTGCCAAGTTTTCTGATATTCCAAAGCCTAAATTAGCTTATTTACATTTTGGGTTCAGCTGTTTTTTGATGTTCTTGTTTTTGATATTCTAGTTTTCTTTAATTTTTTTTGTGTGTTAGTTTTTTGATGTCCCTGTTTTAGCTTAGATGTAAATTATTCTTTCGCTATTTAGGAAAACCTATCAAGTAGTTCATTGCTTATTCATATCAGAAAACAAATGTTTTCTTGTGTTTGATTAATTTACCTCAGTTAATCAAAAAAATAAACATTTTTTGCAGAAAGATGAATTGAAAGTAAAGCCTGTACTGAAGAGTTTTTGAATGCTTTTTCAATTGCAGAAGTAATTCTATGATAACAATATAGTTTAATGAATCATAAAATAGTGCATAAACTTTGACATTCTTTGCAGACAGACTTGTCATGTTTGATCCTGGATAATTTATCAACATAAATTTTTGTCTCATTTGATATCAGATCATCTTTCAGTGTCAGTCGTGTTGCATTTGATTCTAGACCACAATTTAATCTCTGAACAGTAACATTTGATCCTAGATCATATTTACCTGTCAGTTCTGTCTCTACTGATACAATCTCATTTGTTTGGACTTGATCCAAATGCTTTTCTAATCCTTTCTGATTATGAATTCTCTTTGCCAAATGGAAAGCTTAAACTAACTTTGCTATACTATAAAACAAAAGATGAAAAGAAATTCTCTTAGTGTTCCATCAGACTTTTTTTCAACTTGTCAGCTTGAACCCAATTTTGAAGAGAGCTTTGGTTCTTAGTTTATTAACCCCTCAGTATCAATTGATGAGATATCTCTCAACGACTGAAGTAGTTGACAAGACTTGCTGACAATACTGACATGTCCTTGTAAAGACTTGCTGCACTAAAAATAACGTAATTTTCCTGTCTTGGTAATGTATTCTACTTTGACACAATTTCACAAGGTGACAATGCTTATGCTTATCACTGACTTACGAGATTTAGTTAAAATGTCCTAGCATTTAATGAATCGATGACAATGAAATATTGTGCTTATTTTTCTGAAGAATATTGCAACATTTTTGCAATATATGAGTCTTTTAACTCTCACAGTATATCAGACAGTAATTTGAAACCATTTAGAAATGAGCAGGCCCTTGCTGTAAAAACATTATGGTAAAATATTTATCTCGATATGCCGTCTAAAATGATGGCAACATATGTATTGATGTACCTGCTATTGAGTATCTACATTAAAACATAAAACAAACAAATGATCCAAATCCCTGAGTGTTACAGAAGGGATATATATATATATATATATACACGCACACACAGAAGTCTTTATTATAATACAGATAATGATGAATACAATGACAGTTCTAAATTGGCTTAAGAGATATTTTGTCAGTATGACATAACATTGTTGTCAGATTTATCTTATATATAAGAATTTAATTCCTTCTTTGCTGATTGCTTTTTTTTGTGATGATGATGATGATCACTTAATTCATGCAAGTTCAGGATGAGAAGCTCTCAGTTCACCAAAACATGCTCTCATCATCCATTCCTTATTGCCATTTGGCTTTACAAGAGTTGGTTGGAGGTGAAAGAAAGTTAGAGTAGAAGAAAGTGCCAATGGTATGAAATTATTTAAAGTGATTGTTAGCATGCAAGAAGGTGACCCCCACCAACTTTAACTTTCATGACTTTTTTCTGCAACACATATGGAATAAAATATGGAAAATCATAGCAGAGAATGAAATTGCAATGGATTACTGCTGACTACATTGCGATTTCAAGTGGTGCCTTCTGTAACTTTTCAATCATGTGTAGCTCTCTTCATCATCTGGATCAACCATTGAAATCTATTGTAATCATCATTTGCTTGTTCTACTGTTGAAATCTTTGGGTTTATTCATGCTTAGTCAAAGTCTTTGTCTTTGACTTTGGTGCAAAGGGTACCCCTACCAGACATTTAGAACTCCCCTGGACCATGCAAGTCCCTTCCACCATAAGAAGTACACACATAGAAACCTTTACACATATGCTAAGAATCCATCCGAGAGGTCGCAAGACAAGTAGAATGAAATAGCACTAACCATGACGAAACTAGATTGCTTTTTCTTAGCTAATACAGTGTATGCAGTTGGATTAGATAGTCGTTTGCTAATATGAGCTACTTTCGAAAAACTAAAAGATTAATTCGAACAAGTATTGCTCCCAATAAGTCTAAATGGAAGAATTGTTTGTTAGAAAGCATCAGAGGTTTAGTTAAGAGAAATGGCATACAATTTCATTATACAGTATAACCCTGATATAAGAGAGTTGTTGGGACCGGATAAAAGTTTGCTTATATCTGGGTTTGGTCTATTTTATATACATTACCACAGGCTCTAATTTGGGACCTGAGAAAATCTCTTATATCCAGGTTATACTGTATATTTAACATACATTAACACAATACAGAGAAAAAACTGCCCTCTCTTATCCCCCATGACTCCCATACTTATCCTTTCTCCAACACTTCCTGAATTTTGTTCTTCTCATTTTTTACTCTACTCTCATGCAACTCTCTTCACACCATTATTCCTATCTTTCTCTTGCCCGTTATCTGACACCCAGTGTAACCAGTTCCTCTTTGTCTTTGCTTTCTTATATAACCCTTTACTCCCCTCTTAGATAGTCCCCTGCACACCAGTGGCAGTACAGCCTTGCCTGGTGCGAAATGATAAAAAAAATTAATCAAAAGTAATGATTATCCTAGAATGGCTGAAATTTGTAAATAATCTCATACAAATAGATGATGATGATAAAAACCTGTCGTGGTTATCAAAGAGTGGATGAATTATTTTGCTAGTATGTTAATATATAGATTACAATAAAGACAGACTAGTAATTGTTCTAGAGTGGTTGAAATTATATTTTTGCCAATATGACATAGTTCACAAAAATGAAGGCAGTGAGAGTAAAGTATGTCTAAGAGGGGGGTTAAAATATATTTTGTCAATATTACATCATGCATAGGTAAGAGAATAACTGAAAGTTTTGATTGTCTTAGAATAACTGGAAAAATATATTTGCCCATATGACATCACACTTTTAACATTGATAGCATAGAAACCATAAGAGGGGAAAAGTGACTCTTTACTTCTTTTTTCCCCCCATTTAAAATGCCACCCTCGTACAAAAAATTTGAAAAGAAAATTTCCAAGTGATAAAATAAAAACTGTTCCCATAAACATTAGTGGATGTCAGAGACTGTGGACATGTAGTAATGGCTGCACTATTCCCATTGAAAGCCTCACCTATTGAAATAAATTGCAAAGAAGTGAAAAAGAAAAATTTAAATGAATAGATGATTACAAAGAAGGATCCTTGGTGCCATCCATCACACCACCTGTTATTGATATATAAACACTTGCCACACCTTTGTTGGTCATCTGAGTGTCTGCATCAGATGTAGAATTACTCTCAATCTCTGGTTATGAAACCAAGCCATATTATAATATTAATGATGTTTGTCACACATGCATTGAAGTCAGATTAAAAAAAAAAAAGAGATTCCACATTACTAATGATGAAATAGTGTTATATGTTCTTTAGGTTGGTGTGGAATTTTGGTAAGAAGTGTATTTGCATTTTTGTTATGTTAGTAAGTGTGAATATGCAGGTGTAAAGCTGAATTTTGTTTTGATGATCAGTGAGAAAGAAATCGGCACCTGAAAAATTAAAGAAAAAATGTACCTGGGGGTCCCAGGTGTCAATGAGGCTTCCTATTTAAGTGCAGTCAGTTTGACAGCTGAATTTAGGGAGAGAACCAGCAGTCATCAACTCATGTGTGTCTCTATTACTGAATAAAGCCCCACTACATGTCGCTGAACAAAAAGAATAAAATAGAAATTTTTAAAAATGTATATTTTTTATATATTTGTGTTAGCATTTTTTATCAGCAAAGCAGAGATCTTCCGTTATGTGTCCAGTCTATTCTTTCTTGAATTGATATACAACACTTGTCTGCTTAACTCATAAACTTAGTATCAATTATAGATATAAAAGTTCATTATTACAGGTTTTTAAAAAAAAAATATCTGTATTATTAATGTTCCTAATCGTAACGCTTACGGCCATATCACATTGAATACACCAGTGCCCATACAATCACTGAAGTTAAGCAACATTGAGCCTGGTCATTACTTAGATGGGTGACCACTTGAGAATACCAGGTGCTAGAAGCATCTATTATCCACTGCACCACAATGCACATCCTATAGGATGTGCATTGTGGTGCAGTGGATATTGACTCAGAACGACAAATCTGGGTGCTAAGTTTGAATTCCAGTTGAATTCATTGCATTTACTTATGCACAAATACCCTTGGAAAAAATATAAATCCGTCTCTCCCCTCCAGTTATGGATTAAATAATAGAACAGATTGGGTTCTATATCCTTGGCTGGCAACCAGTCTACTGTAGAAAGCAATGGCAACCTATTGCGGGATAATCTTCTGCCCAGTCAGTTATGTCCCTTTCGAGAGAAGATCGCCCAAAGTGTGTATCACATACGGCACTAAACTGACTGACTACTAGTAATCCAACAATGAGCTTTATAAGAAAATGGGTAAAAGTGTTGGTTTTGGTATTTGATGATATAGTTATGGTTTTAGTCCGAGGTCTGAGCAGTGAGTACTAAATGCAATAAGAACTGGACAATATTCTTAGACATGAGCAGTGGAATAAGAGAAGTATACATCTGTAGATTAAATAAAGGGTTTTGTTTAAAATTCTAAGTTCAATATACAAATGAGGGCACAATGGCCAAAACCTAACAGCAACAAAAATGAGGATAATAGTCCGAATAAAAATAATATAAATTAGGAAATTTTAGTTTTACAATCTTTGTCGCCAGTTAAAAATGTTATTTTGATTTTATATATATATATATATATATATATATATATATATATATATATGAGTTAGTAGCTAAAGCAGCTGTCTACACTAGGTAAAAAAAATCAAGATTTAGATGGCAGTTGCTTATAGTGACTGTAAAATGATTTCTTAATCTTGAAAAATAAGGGTTAGAGTACTCATTTCTTTACAGTAAAATATTTGACATTCTTGACCAAACAGCCAGTCATACTTTCATTTGAAATTTCTAAAATCTTTCTATTAAAACAATTTTCTCAGGGAAAAGAAAATTATTTTCCTAGAAATTGCAACTGTTACTTTCAAATGCTAAATTTAAGTGTATTTGTTTAAACTTTCTCAAAAATTTAGTCTATAGTATTTTCAGCATTCTTCTGTAGAATCTCTTGCCTCAAGTCTCTTTTTCGACTCTGGTTAATTTTTCACTGCCATATCAGAGGACCAATATTGCATAATGATTCAGCGTTCTTTGTTTGGTTTGGAAAAAATTTTCCTGTTTCTTAGTACTTCACTTAGCTTTCAATATCCAAGGTGCCTTTAGAATTAGTGTTGCATTTTTCTTCCTCCTAATTTTCCTAGATGTCTACATTTTTGTAATTGCTTAATTTTAGTATAAACAACTTGTAATTTATGCGTTGTTTCTTTTGCTGATAAAATGTCTGTAGTGAAGACACATCCTTGTCTTCAACCACTTTCTATTTTTGTGTGTGTCCTGAATTTATTTTCCATCTGTTTGCTCTGAGCAAAATATTAAGATACCTTGTCAAGATCTCTGAGCATCTCCAATCTCTGTCTTTTCTAGTAAATCTACAAGTTTCAAATTCATTTCCATTGTATTTAATCAATCTGAACATTATTTTAAACCTCCGTCATATTTCATATTGACCCTGCAGCCATCCCTGTGATGTATAACTATTTCCTGGATATGTTATACATTGCTGCTTTGCTTTCTAGTAAATAGGTTTTACAATGTGGAAATCCTTTACTTAGACTCAGTGTCAACCAAGGTTAGAGAGCCCAAGCTCTTCTACTAGCATTGGGAAGAAATAGTTCTGTAACTTTTCAAAGGTATTTGTGTGAAAGCAAATGCAATGGCCTTGATTAGAATTCAAATTCAGTATACTAACCTCATTTTCCAAAGCCATAACTGCAACACTAAACAGACATCCTGAACCATAACCTGCAAACTCATGTTCTTGTTAGGTTAAAACTTTTATATGGACGTATGTCTACATTTCTGAGAGAAGGTAACTTAACCATTTTTTTATAATCATATCGCCCCAAGCAAGGCATTTTACTGCCACTGTTGTACAGCAAGTTACATAGGAACAAAGTTATGAGAAAGAGTGACAAGTTTTAGGGGGTTTTAGGAAGTGGGTAAGAGAAGGAGGAGAATACTGATGAGAGTGGAGTGGACAGAAAAAGGAGCATGAGAGAGGGGATGTAAGTTAGTGAGATAGATGACTATTGACTTCACATTTAAATTTTGGAGATTGTAGCTGTCAGGGAAGCAAGGAAACGGAAGGGAATTCCACAGGTGGCAAGTGCGAGAAAAGAAGCTGCTGGAGTAGAATTTGTGTTTACATTGTATTGCTTTCACAGTAAAAGGGTGGAACCTAGTTGCTAATCTTGTGGATTGAGTAAATTCATATATAGGGGGCACCAGTGAGCTAAATTAATTGGAGCAGAAGCTGTAAAAAGAGACACAGGGAAGCCACATTGCACCAGTGAGACAGTGACTGTATCTGAGCTGCCAAGTCAGGATTGATCCCATTGCAGATTCTTAGACAATTGACGTCATCTTCATTGCCATATTTTCAACATTTCAGCCATTGTACACTCTGACCATCTTCAGGTGATGTATGTTGAAATATCAAACTTTTAGTTCACAGGGGTGACTTGATCAAAAGAGTTGTGAGTTCAATACCTGGCCACAGCAGAAGGAACAAAAACTTGGAGTGTTGAGTTACTAAAGGGAATTAATTGAAACTGATACATCCAGAAAATTATATGAATTGAATGAAAGGTTTAATTTGAAATTCCAGTGTATATCACCTGAAGAAGGTAGGAGAGTACAATGGCCAAAACATTGTTTATATGACAATGAAAATGAGGACAACATTTCTGACAATATAGTGTTTTGTATGGTGGTCAGGTCACTAACTTGACCAGAAATTTCTAAACTGTCACCTTTATATAATCATTTTTCTGAGACCAAGGATTAAAATGACTTTGAGCAAATGAAGCCTGTAGGTCATAGTGAAGACCATCCTTATTTGAGCCTTGTGGACTGGTGCTACATAATCAGAAAGACTTTACCAAATAGCAGAAACCTTATCACTTAAGGTTTTTTTGACAGCAGCAAAAACTTAAGAGAAAATGACATAGACATTTTATGCTACTTCAAACAAAATGTTAGGAAGGAACCCCTAGTTCAGTACTGGAAAGAGCAATAAATTACTGGACTTGAGAAGTCCATTTTCCTGAAAAATAATTTTAGTGGAAAGATTTTATAAATTTCAACTGACAGTAGCACTGGCTGCTCAGTCAATGAATGACAAATGTTTCCTCATGACGAAAAAGCTAATATTATCTTTAATTTTATCATTACTGTTCTGATTACTATACTTTTAAGTATTCTCTTCTTTCTTCCTCGTGTAAATGCTTAACTTGAAAACAGCTGAATTCTACTCATTTTTCCAATTCAGGGTCAGAGCAATTCTCTGTAACATGCTAAGCTACTATTTAAATATTCAGTTGTGTGGGAGTGAAGTTTCTTACATATGACTTCAATATAGAATTGTTAGCCGCACCCACTTCAGGGTAATCTCTAATGGATCAATCTTAACTTAGAATAATGTGTCTGCAATATTGATTAGTAATTGATTCGGTGGAGGTGGAGTCAATCATTTGCATTAATAATCTTTTGAATCTTTATCAAATTTCACTTTTACTATTGATATTTAAGGAATTTCGATAAGGCATTTCTGTATTGCCATAACCAGGACTTATAAAAAGTTACTAAGGGGATTATACAATACATGATCCTTGGGGTTCAAAGGGATTCCAAAAATTTCAGGAATTGTTTTTTATATCTTGAAGATGAGCATTCATGAAATTTATTGTACTTGGAATGAAAACCATAGTAGATACTAAGAAGATAAGTTTTTTTTTTTTTTTTTAATCATTTCACCCCGAGCAAGGCAGAAACGCCACTGATGTGCAGGGGGTTACACAAATGTAGAAAGATTAATTAGAAAAGAGTGAGGAGTACAAGCTAGTTAGAAAGGAACAATAGAAAGCCGAGAAAGCAGGTGCAATGACAGATACATGGGCGGAGAGAACGTGAAGATTATACAGGGGAGGGGAGAGAGCTAGAGTCCAGTGGTTAGTAGATGAGTATTGACTTTGCATTTAAATTTCTGGAGGTTGTAGCCGTCAGGAAAGCAAGAATACGGGAGTGAGTTCCACAGGCGGGAAGTGCGAGAGAGGAAGCTGCAGGAGTAGAATTGTTGTCTGCATTTGGCTAACCTGACTGTGAATGGGTGGGACCCAGTTGCCAGTCTGGTTGCACGGGTAAACACCTGTTGAGGAGGCATCAGTGACTTAAGCTCATCCGAGCAGAAGCCATGAAAGTATTTATAGAAGAGACAGAGGGAGGTCACATTTCGACAATGGGGAAGTGGCTGCAGTTGAGTCGCCAGATCGGTACCTATCACATTACAGACTCTCCTTTGGAGCTTGTCAAGAACACTGAGGAGAACGGCAGGGGCACCTGACCATAAATGGCAAGTCAAAGAAAAAGTGGAGTCTCCAGAGGTTTTCTGTCGTCTTCAAAAGAACTTCTCCATGAGACTTAACCATTCTGTCTCATAATTTTTAATTTTGATATCACTTCAGGACATAAATGATCATGGCTCTTGGTAACTTGCTTGTTTTTTTTTTTGTTTTTTTTCAATATGCATGAATTATCATCACTTCTTTAGAATGATACTAACCAATAGAGAATACATTAAGTACCCCCTTTGTATTCCATATTGTAGAGTCTTCGTTAATAATTTTGATCACTTCTGGAACAAAGACAAAAAATGCAAGCCTTATGCTGATTGGGCCTCAAGATTATCTCCAGTTCCCCCACAATATTTATATTAATACAATTCGTCCAGCATAAAATAATTCCAGATGCAAAAAATAAGGAATAAGATAATGATGCCAATGTAAACAACAATAAAACATGTACAAAATGGATGTACAAAATGGATGTACAAAATGAATGTACAAAATGAATGTACAAAATGAATGTACAAACTATTGGCAGAAAAAGCATGCAATACAATTGGCAATAGTTAAGTAGGAGAAAGAGTGTTTTCCCAGGGATCGTTAAGAGGTTGAATGTTCTTAGAAAAAAAGTCATTTGTTGAATGAAAGTTTAGATTCAAGTTGAATGTAATAAAGTCTGTTTCAAATGACTGAAGTGATACACAATGTTCATGAATTGGTTGTAAAATTTTCAAGTGTTTTTAAGTTTAGAATAGATCAACAGGCTTTAGACTGAATGTTTAGCATAGTGACCACTGGTAATTTAAACAGTGTAAGTATGTGTCTGTGTTTTTGTCGTGTGAGTAAGATATGGAAACCAGTGACGTGGAGTCCAGGAGCAACTAAATCTAACTGGAAAAGCAGGAATAAAATAATAAATTAATAAAACTTCTCTCAAAGACCTTACTATTCTATATTTTTTTCCTTTTGTTTTAGGTGTTATGTTCTTTTGTAATGAAGGCAATAATGGCTCTTCACAATTTGCATTTTTGTTTTTTGAAATGCATGAATTGTCATGACACTTTAGGAAAGATAACAGAGTATCTTTGGTTGCCACCCAAAGCTAGAAAGCTTAGTCAACACTGCAATTTAACAATATCTGGTAGAAGAGATGGATTCATGCCTTTCTCAAGAGCATTAATGTGAATTAAGCACAACAACTTTAACTGGAATTTGAACCGAGTTTCCTAATGCTATTTTTTATGCCAATGTCAGATGCACCTTGAATATACTAATGCTTTTTTTTTTTTTAGAATACATTGTAAATAGACCAAAAGGAATAAAGAGCAATGATTCTTTGTTTGCAAACTTAAATTATGAAAAACATTCACAAGTTTTTTCACAATTTCCACCTCCTATCTTCTAATGAAAAATATTCAAATTAATAAAATTCCTCTTAAAGAACATAAAGAATACTATATTCTTTTTTGTTAATAAAACATCTTTTCGTTTTGTAATTCAACATGGTCTTTTTCCTAAATTAGCTGCCATTTTCAGACTGAGAACACAGTTTACTGCTATTTAACTCAAAGAAAAAATTTACTCTATTTAACCAATAGAAAAAAAATTTACATTGTTTGAACTATTGTCCTCATCTTTATTGCTATATACACAAGGTTTCAGCTATTGTACACTACAGCTTTCTTCAGGTTATTGCAATTTTAAGCCAAACCCTTTATTTGAATCCTTGTGGTATATTTTTCATATTCCATGATCTATGCCACTTCCAGATGTCTTAGTTATCCACATTATCTCAACTTTCTAAATCATTTGTTCACCACCGCTGTAGCCAGGTATTGAACTCTCAACTCTTTGAGTTGAATCACTGGATCTGACCAACACTTTTATCTACTTAGCTATGTGTCCTTGACATTGTGAGCATGGCAATAAAGATGAGATCAAGTCTGAACACTGTAAATAATATCTCTTCCCAGAAGTATAAACACACAGAAAAAAATACAGATTTGTTGATTTCAATGGTTTCATGCCTTTTTTCAAGGCCATGAGTGCAAAAATAAACAAAACAGTTTAGGCAGAAACATGAAATATTTCAGTCACTTCCTCATTACAGTATTTCTCTTGATAATGAACAGATTTGTTTTTTATGATTTATCAACCTTTTGCAGGATATTTAAAGCCAGAAAATATTTTATAAGTAAGAGTTTATAATAATTTCTTGCTACATCTTACTAATTAATCTATAGCCGGAGAAAGAAGAGGTGGGTTCATGCCTTTTCCGAGAGTGTTAATTTTGAAACTTCTTTCTCCAATTTCCGATATGGAGCCATTATCCCTTCCACTACCTGCACATCCAAGCTAACAGCACCCAGTATTCTCAAGTTGTTAGCCATTTAGCTGCTGAACAAGCTTAACGTTGCTTAATTAACTATACAGCCTAAGAAGTTTTTTGAAGAGACAAATGATGTCCATTTTCAAACTTACCTCAAGATTGGAATAAGCATTCCTCAGTCAACATTTAATTGCAGATAGTTTTATTTTGTTTTTTGTTTTTTTCAAGATGTTTTTAATGTTTCAGAATATCAGTCAGTTAAGTGCCATATGTGAAACATGCTTTGGGTGATCATGTCTCGAAAGGGACATGACTGACTGGGCAGAAGATTATCCCGCAGTAGGTTGCCATTGCTTTCTGCGGTAGACTGGTTGCCAGCCAAGGCTATAGAACCCAATCTGTCCTGTTATTTAACCCATAACTGGAAGGAAGAGACTGATTAATACCTTTCCAAAGGGTATTTGCGTGTAAGTGAATGCAATGAATTCAACTGGAATTCGAACTCGGCTCCCCAATTTCTCTTTCCAAGCTGATATCCACTGCACCACAATGCACATCCTTCATAATATAAATGTCACAAAGAGCACTTACCAAATTATGATGATCAGCAAGCTTTTCTCACAGAATAAGGATGATCCTTACTGAGTGCTTATATATTGTAAACTTATAGCTAAGTTTGGTAACTATCTATCAAACCTTGCTGGCATAATTGGTGAGGGTTGCATGTCTGCTGTCCATATTGACAAACTGTTATGTTGCTTTTCACACTCAAGGTGATGTTTAAAATTCCTCTGTTCATAGTAAATCCTGGGCTGTTTGCTGATGCAAAGTGATCATTCTGTGATCACATGGATATGAGGTATAAATGTATAAATATTTAGGAATCTCACCTCCTAGAAATGTTACTGAACACCTAAAGTCTCTGATGATTTAGAAATGTACAAAGAAACCGTTAATGGTTAAAGCTGTGTACTGAAGTGCTTATCGTAATTGTTCTACATGGTGCTGTGAACAGGATTTGAAATCTAATGGGCTATTCCCTCACAGGTTCAAATCCTGTTCACAGTGCCATGGAGAAAAATTATGTTGTTAAGATAAGCATTCAGTTGTGGAACAATTTGAGACCAGAATAATACACCTTGAGAAAGAGAGCTATTATGGTGCCCTGGAGCATCTCATTGTGCTCAAGTGGGATAGTCCATTGCTTGGGCTGTGATCGGCTGTTGGTAAATGTGTGGAAGGATTTCTGCATAAATATTACCTTGATTACAGTCATAGTTTGCAGGGTTTGCATTGAAGCAGTCGTCTTAGGATGACTGCTCTATAACCCTATAACACTGTCAGCTCTCTGCTTCCGAGCAGAGAGCACAAACCCAGTCGTGGTTCCGCCGAAGGGTAGAACCACGACTCGGTAAAAATAGACAGACATATTTTTGGCCTGGCTATATGGCCAGGAATACCCACATTAAAATGACCATGTGTCACATCCGGCCTTGCGTGGGAAGGCTAGTAAATACAGCAGGGTTTGTATTGAGTTACAACCTGCTTTATTTTTGTTTGCCTGCTGGACGCTAGCTGAGACCCTTACACCAGGAAGTGTTGTTATTCTATTGTTATTCTACAATCATGGCTAAAGAAAACTTGGAGAGAAGGTGTCAACATGCTAAAAAAAGATTTTGCTAGATGGAGCAGTTTAGAGAAATACAGTGAAGCAACCTTTTAAAAGTTCAACTCTTGAATCAAGGAAAGATGATGATAGACTGGACAGTGAGTGAATAGGTGTATGGAAGAAAACAGTATAAAGATAGTTTCGTAAAAGATGCATTTGTTCTGTATTCTAAAAATTGTATAAGAGCAACTTAATTTTGAATTACAATCTAAGTTATCAGTCCTGACCTGGTATCTTGGCTTCAATTACTTTCTCACTACCATAACATACCTTCTCTGTGCCCTTCACATACCAATTTTCATGGTAATTGTACAGATAAACTTTCCTTCTTAGTACTTTGATTTTACAAATATAAGTGCACTACTGGAGTGGGAGATAGGTCTCCTCATTTTGCAGGTGAAATTATAAGATGTAACAATAAGTTTTATGCTAACGGTTTCTTCACTGGCGAAACTGTTTTCAGTCAACTTTGATCTTCAAAAGGTAAAATGCAATATCAATTGACATCTTATGTCTGAATTCCTGTTCTTTTATTCTCTCTCCTTAATATTTTTTTCTCATATTTTTTCACACTCAGTACCTCCACCACCACCACCATATCTTACTAGCTTTATTAAGCTGGAAGAAATGAAATGAATAAAAAAACTCATTTGAAAACTGAAAAAAAAAAAGGATGAAAAATTAAACAGTTCTGATATATATATATATATATATATATATATATATATATATATATATATATACACTCACACTTATGAACATATATAAATACCACAGGATTTGTAAAGTCTTTAAAAGAGAAAAAAACAGGTTTTTGAATAAACATTGAAGAACCTTTTGGCCAACACTTCATCAGTGGGCACCATTGGCAACACAATAATTGACAATAATGTAATAAGTCATTGTATTTTTATTTTTTTATGAGAAGAAGCTTTCTAATTGCATTTCAACTTGCCCTCCCTTTTTTTCAGCTTCTCATCATAAAAATAAAATAAAATGATTTGTTATTGTCAATTATTGTGTTGTTGCCAATGGTACCCTCCAATGCCATTTTGGCTAAAATGTTCCTCAGGGTTTTTCAAAAATATATATACCATCTTGAATGTGTGTGTGTATATATATATATATATATATATAGTCAATCACAGACAGATCTGTTTTGCTGTATCACAACTCATCAGTATGGTTCTGAGTTAGATAATGTACATATTTTTGTAGTTACTGGTGAAAAAAATTAGATCAGCAAACTTAAAATTCTATCTGAAGTTATTGTTTACTGTTGCATAAATGACCTTGAGAGAGGTACGAATCTATCTCTTCTCTCTGGGTTAAATACCAGAGTAGATTAGGTTCTCTAACGCTGGTTGGTAACCACTCCTACAGAAAAAAACTCAGAATTTAAAACCCACGTTGTAGCTGTTTCCAGTAAAGGTTTTTGAAGTCAACACTAAGAAAAAGAATAGTTTGAGACTTCTATGGTTATAGTCAACAATGTTGTTCTAGAAATTCATGTAATTGAACTGAAACCATTTGTATTGGTACTTAGCTTTCCATTTAATGATTTCAGCAACATGGGAGAAAAGTGACCTACTTCATGGGTAACAGTCTGTCCTTCATATCGACCTACTTTGACTTCGGAGAGTTGAAAATTAGTAGAAGCCATAATAGTTGCTGCATGAAACATCATCCAGGTGAAAATTTTAAAGATTGGTTGATTCTTAAGAATCTGAATAAAAATATGTAATGAATAACATAACTAGACAGAAAATAATGATATACTAAATATGTTGACTTTCCACACTAACTTAAACAAAAGGTCTGGAAGGAAGCACTTATCAGTACTGGAAGTTGAAATAAGATGCATTTGAGAAGCCTCATCTTTCTACTTTGTGCTCACTCTGATCTTTCAGAATATTGATAGTCATGGCTTCTCACAATTTTCTGTCCTTTGTAGCTGGTAATAAATTTTGTCTTTTTGTTATCTTTTCTAGACCATGTTCTGCCATCCATTTGCACAGGGTTTTCTACATTTTGGTATAACCTATTCAGTGTTGCTGATTTGGTGTTAAATAATTGGACGATTTGATAAAATAAAACTTGAATTGCAAAAACTGTATTTGAAAAAAACGTTAAGAAAACGCTGAGAAAATTTTTTATTCTTAAAATTTACTTTTTCATTTCATTATGAAATGAAAAAATTTTCGTTTTTTTTTTTCCATGTTTTGATAAAATATTTGCTGCCATTTCAATTTATGGGGTTTAAAAAACTGAAAAATTTCAAGTTTAATTAAGTCTTAAATTCTATGCAAATTTTTAACTTTAGGCCAATTGAAATATTTGACAAAGCTATTACAAATAGAATATCTAATTTGATCATTAAGAATGGGAGAGAGAGTTCTTAGTTACTAATTCGATGCTAAAATGTTTCTTTGCCAAATGGACAATGCCAAAATGTCCCTTCGCCAAATGGACTCTGCCAAAACATCCCATTTCCATTTGCACAAACTCATAAGGTAGGTTATGCAGTGTCTTCCTCTCTCCTTTTGCTTTTAGTATGTCTTATGAGTAAAAGATTTTCCAAGCCCTCTTTCCTTATTTCTCCTAGAAATTTCAACTTATCTTTCTGATGGTAAGTATGTGTTCTTTTTTATTCTATTTTTCTCTAAAATTTTGTTGTTGCTCACATGTTAAGTCCATGGTATTCTCAGCATCCTTCTGTAGAACAGCATTTTTACTGCATCAACTTTCTTTTTCATCTGTACAGAGTTTGTTCAGCATTCACTAGCATATAGAAGGACATATTACATAATGGTTCAGCACTTATTTTGTTTCAAAGAAACTTTCCTGTTTGTTAAAACTTTGAATAGCTTTTGAAAAATGTCTTTCACTGTCCCAATGAGCCTTTGGACTTGGTGTCATACTTTCACCCCTCTTCTGTTAAAACATTTCATAGTTATTGAAATTTTTTTGTATCTGCTTACTTTTGGTATCTCTACTTTGTATATTAGCATGTTGGGCTGTTCCTTTTATTGACACCCTTGCATTCTATCTTCTTGCAACTAATGCTTAGTGCTGTCTACTCACTTTACTTTCAGTACCTGCTATAGGAGTTTTTATAGTTTCCTTTCTTTGTCTGCTACCAACACTGTGTTATCTGCGTATTTTTATAATGCTAAGATTGTGGCAATCAATAATGAATTATGGTAGGACTTGTCATTTTTTTCAGAAGAGCATGACTGTATGAGTTGTATAAGTCTGGTGAGAAGATCCAGCTTTGTCATGCACACCTTTATATTTTCGTATATTTGCTGGATTCATTTTCTGTATGTATGCAAGCAGTTTCCTCCCAGTATAATTTCTGGATTAATTGAATATTTTTGCCAAATATCGGTTACCTAGCAGTTTTAAATGCTACTAAAAAATTGGTTTAATAAAAATATTTTATAAATTTTAACTCACAGTATTACTAACTGTATGGTTAATTATTCTTGAATCTTTCCTGTATAAAAATAATTTCCCTATTATCATAATAATGATAGTTCTATATCGTAAAGATATTTCTGTCTGTTTTCAAGACCCAGTTAAGTGTATACTGATGTTAGATAAATCTGTAATACCAAGTGATAGAGATAACAATTCAACACAGTTAATGGAATTACTAACATATGTGTTCAGTAAAAGTATTAAGATGCAAAGAAATCATTTAGTATCAAATTACAAAACACCTTTCTTGTTAATTGTTGTTTGCTTCATCAGACATGAATTGTTCTAAAAAAAAAAAAAAGAAAAAACTTAGAAATCTTCAAATTGAATGCGGCTAATGGTTAACTGCAAATGAAATAAGAAGTATACTAGACATGAGGCAAAGGAAAAGACTTTTCACACACCTGCACACACACACATATATATGTGTGTGTGTGTGTGTGTGTGTATATATATATATATATATATATATATATAATCATCTGTAGACAGATCTGTTTTGCTGTATTACAGCTCATCAGTACAGCTAGACTCTGATTGTTTTTTAACCCAGGATTGAAACCCAACCGAATTGGCGTTAGTCAGCGATTTTACCTCTGAGCTATGGGTGCTTGGTAGGAGGCAGATATTTTAGCATGTATATTATCATTATACACACCCAATAGCTGAGAGTGTTCTAATTCATTGCTGAATGAATGATGCGTAGATGCTAGAGTAGCCAGTGTTTTTCAAAGTCTACCATTCTTTCAGAGTGTAAGAGCGTAAATAGTCATCCATAGACAGATCTGTTTTGCTGCATCACAGCTATATATATATATATATATATATATATATATATATATATATGTGTGTGTGTGTGTGTGTATGTATATATAAACATCTTGGAGTTCAAATAGCTAGATGTAACTTCAAAATCTATACTGACAGTCTCTTCCCACACACTTCTTTCTTCATTGATCTGATGAACTTTGCCCTTTCGTATCTCAACTTTACAAATTTTTACTTGAGATAATCATAAGTTCTATGCTATCAGTTGCTTCTCTTGTACTTCTCACTTTTCTTTTTCTCATTCTTTCACATTCAGTAACTCCTTGGATCTTAGGGGCTTTATTATCTTGCTTGGGGTAAAATGGTTAAAAAATGTTGAAATTTGTGCATCTGGTTTTGGTTATTTAGTTCTCATCGTTAAAAGAAAAATTCCAGAGACTCTTATTTTTGGTATGAATAACTGAAAGACTGCAAGTAGAATCATGTGGATTTGATGTTGGAAGTCATTTATGCAAATTGCCATTACCTTGTCTACCAGGATACCTGCTACGTGGAGTTCTTTTCAGGACCATAAAAGGAATGACGGAATATTCTTCCTTTCTTTTGCCTCAGTATATAGTAGCATTATCACAAAACTTTTCCTTCTTGGAAAGACTTTTTGTTCAAGTGAATACTTAATTTTAACCCAACCATAGGAACATCATACACACCACTCACACACACACACCAGCTATGTATATAATTGTTTTCTTTTTGATAACTGTCTGTATAAACGTAAATTCAATTTTCTCTTTCTGTACTTTTTTCTACTGTACCTTAAATGTTATAACAGCAAATACTTGTATTAAAAAAAAAAATTTTTTTTATTTTAAACGGTATGTATTACAGTTAGTGGTCAGCACATTTGAGAAAATGTGGTCTCCAGCAGAGATCAGTGTATAAAAGCATTATCGTAAAACTTTTCCTTTTTGGAAAGACACTCTTAGTGCAAGTGAATACTTAATTTTAACCCAAACATAGGGGCATCATGCACACCACACACACACGCACACGCACACACACACACCCACACACCCACACACCCACACGCACACACACACGCCCGCACGCACACACCCACACCCACGCACACACACACGCACACGCGCACACACACACACACACGCACACAAGCTATGTATGTAATTGTTTTCTTTCTTTTTTTTTAACTCCCTATACAAATGTAAATTCAATTTTCTCTTTCTGTTCCTTTGGGACATGCATTGTTCTACTGCACTTTAAATGTTATAACAGCAAATACTTGTATTTGAAAACAGACATTCAATTTTTATTTTAAATGGTATGTATTACAGTTATTGGCCAGCACATTTGAGAAAATGTGATCTCCAGCAGGGATCTAACCTGCATACCCTTTTTGTAGAAGAAACCACTGCTTGATCCAGTGTGCTTTACCACTTGGCTACAGAGAGCATCCCAAATAAAGGACCGATTTTCTTTTTAAGGAAATCACACTTCTCTATTCAGATATTTTGCGGATACTTTCATAATACTGACCAGCTAGCTTTATTAGTCTCTTCAAATCTATAAACAGCAAGGTTGTTGTTCAATACCTCATTTGAACAAACCTTCTGAGCAATAACAAGGATGGATTTGATGTGATGAATAGGTAAGGAATATATATACACCTTGGTTCCCCCTCACTGGAATGTGATTGACTTGTGTCAGCCATAAATACAGATGAAGGCAAGGACGTCCAATTTCTCACCCTGAGCCAATATACACTGGACTACAATGCAAACATATAGGGTGTTTCAAAAATAGATGTCATAACTTCAGGACTGTGTTCCCTATATCTAAATAATAAAAACCTCTCTATGAAAATGTCTGGAAATGCTTGGTTTCTGAGTTATAAGCTTTTTAAACATGTGCTAATCAGATAGCCTTCATTTTTTACATCTGACACATACAGTGTTTTCAAGTGCTCCAAATGTTCAAAATTTGCACACTCTGCCCTAATCACATTAACTTCTCATGGACTCGCAACCATGCTCCAAAATTTCTGGCTTGTTTCATATTGTCTCTCACCATGCTACAATTTGGTTGCAGAGAGTGTCTACATCATCAATCAGAGATAGATACACCAGTTCTTTCAAATTACTTCACAGGTAGAACCCCAAGGGGTTTAGGTCCAGTGAGCATGGAAGCCATGCAATTGGTTCACTACTTCTTATCCACCAACCAGTAAATCTTTGATCTAGGATCTAAATTGGAGTAGATAGACTAAACTATCGCCCGGTTCACACTCCACCCACGTCTATTGAACAGGTGAAGAGGCTCATCCCTTGTTTCCTGCTAGGATGCGGTTTCCAGTTTTCTCTTTTCCAATCTCCTCACTTTTTTTTCCTTTCTCTTCAATTGGAGTAGATAGATCTATCTATCACCCGGTTCACACTCCACCCAAGTGATTAAGGGAACCATCATGCATGAAGTGCAGTCATCGATGAGTGATCAGTGGAATATCATCCAAGAAATTAGGCATGCTGTTTTCCAGGAAGTACTCGTGTGCATCACCTGTAAGCCTGTTTTGAAGTACATAAAGTTCTAATCTATCACCAACAACACCAGCTCAGATGTTGACTGAGAATCACTGTTGGTGCCATAATAGAACAACTGTGTGAGGATTTTCCTTTGCCCATGCATGCTGATTGTGGAAGTTGACTATTTCATCCTGTGTAAACTGTGCTTCATCAGTGGAGATAATGAAGGCAGGAAAGTTTGAAATTGCATTGTATTGCTTGTAAGAAACATTGACAGAACACAACTTGTGCAGGGTAATCTCTTGGTGACAATGCCTGTACATGTTGTAGATGTGAGTACAGCTGTTGTTCTTGCAATACTCTCCAGACATTCAGATGAGGAATAGCCACTTACCTTTCCAACTGTGATGTGTTGATTTCAGGAGTATCATGCATAATATCCAGGATCTACTCTTCTTCCTCAGGTGGTGTAGACTTGGGTCATCCTCTGGTTTGAAGGTCTCATGTTCACAGAGGTGGCAATGGATATTCAAAAATGTTTTCCGATTGGGACATTGTTTGTGTGGGAACTGTTCCTGGTAGAGACAATAAACTTGTGCAGCATTACTGCCCGCCAAACTATACCCAAAGTGCATATTTGCCCTCTCCTGATTTGAGTACATGTCTAATGAAAATGCACCACACACAGTCGTCCAGAAACACCTCACACATGAAAAACAAGGGGGAAGTCCTGTCCAGTTGGCAGCAAAAGAGTGACTGGTTGTCTAGTCTGTTGCTTAGGGAGTTAGGTGCCACCTGTATGAGATAAAGGTATTCTGGTTAGCATATGTTTGAAAAGCCTATAACTTGGAAACCCAGTGTTTCTGGACATATGTTCATAGGGAGTTTTTCATTATTTAGCTATAGGAAACAAAGTCCTGAAGTTAGGCCATCTATTTTTGAAACACCCTGTATATCTAGAACAATTGTTCTTATGATGAATTGTCTATAACTGAAGTACTAGATAATAAATCATGAAAACAATTGCTCTCGATATATGAAAGGTCTTTGACCAGGGTTTTTGCATTGGAAACTGTTAAATAAACTCTCCATCTATATAAGCTCAGGGAAAGCCTTCTCAGTTATTTAACAGGAAGGTTCTTGAGAGTGTTATTGGCCACTTATTGGAAGCCCATAGATCAATGCAAGCATTCCACAGTGTTCTCTTCTCAGTCTTAACCTCTTTCTACTATATATTAATGATCAGCCTAAGAGCATACTCCAGGCATTAGTGAGTATTTATATGAATGGTATGGGTGTGTGGTCAAGTGATTGAAATGTTTACTTTCTGACCATGAAGTTTGGGTTTGAATCTCACCATGGTTGATTTGTCAGGAAGGTTTCCTCTTGATGCATTCGATCTGTAGGAGGTGATTCCAGCTTTGGAAAGTGCCTGAAAACCATTTGATCCAACCCTTATGATTGAAATTGGATGTATGGCCCTTTTTTGATGAGCCATCAATGGTTGTGCTTGTTCAAAGTCACAAGTCATCATGATTGAGGGTTTGGACATCCTGGCCTTGTTCAGATTGCTGATCATACCAGATAACGCACCCTCACCCAGAAGGCTTATGGCCATATCACGTTGAATACACCGGTTCTCACTCGATCACCAAAGTTAAGCAACGTTGAGCCTGGTCAATACTTAGATGGGTGACCGCTTGGAAATACCAGGTGCTGTAAGCGTTCAGTGACGGATGTGCGTTGTGGTGCAGTGGATATCAGCTCCGAAAGAGAAATTGGTGAGCCGAGTTCGAATTCCAGTTGAATACCCTGCAGTCACTTAAGCACTGGTACCCTTGGGAAAGGTATTAAATTGTTCCTTCCCTCCAGTTATGGGTTAAAGAACAGGGTAGGACTTGGGGACCCTGCCCTTAAAAACAAATCCTAATGAATCTTGGTACTCAAAAAGAAAAAAATATTACTAGACACAAAACTTATATAAAAACAACAATAAATTGTTGAAAAAGGTATTATCAGCAATAAATAAATAAAATTTAGTTGGCAATAAATGACCCGCTGAGGTTGATATGCCATAAAACAACCAACCAACCCTCACCCAGAAACTGTAACTAAGGTTTGCTCAACATAGTTACAGTATAAACCACAGGTGGGTTCTCTGGGTGTTGAATAAACACAAGTGTCCCTGAGCAAGTGTTTGCAATTGGGATTAGCTAGCCCTCTTTGTAGACAGGCATCCTTGAATATGAATGGCCAGCTGTACATATTACCTACATATGGATGATACAACAGTTTATAAGTGTATCTTCACAAATCTAAAAAAACCAGAACCACTAAGCTGCTCATCTTTTCACTAATATTGCTCCGTGGCTTAATGGGGGTAAACAACCTTGCTTAGATTTCAGAAAATGTGCTGGAGCAAAGACCTTCCAGTATTTTTTTATATAAGAATGAGAAATGAAAAAAAATCTTTGACTTAACATAAAAATCGAAGAGACAGTATCTATAAAAACTATTTTTTCTTTATAAGCTGTCTCTTGAGAAGGTGGGTGATGGTGGACCTCCACTGGCCCCTTTCCTTTGTCGCACACAACACTTGTTATCTCTCTCAAACCCTGCTTCTCTATCTCTTACTCAAACCCATCAAGTGTGTCTTGAACTGCTTTCTTGTCTTCCTTTCCCTCCATCCTGTGAGTATTAGATTCTCCAAGCCACTTTTCTTCATTATATATACCAGAAATTTTAGCTGTCTCTTTCTTGATGCTAAGTATAAGTTTCATTTTCATCCTCTCCAAAACCATATTCAGTCCATGGTATCCTCAGCATCTTTCTGTAGAATCACATTTCTGTTGCTTCAAGGCTGTCCTTTATCTTTGATGAGTTTATCCAGAATTCACTGCCATATAGAATGACAAATATCACATATGTCTGGTAATCGTTCATTTATTTTAAATGAAATCTTCCTGTCTCTCAATGCTCTTCTCGGCTTTTGGAATGCATCCTTGGCCATGCCAATGCAGATTCGGATCTCAGTGTTGCACTTTCTGTCCTCTACAACAGCAGAGAAAAATTCAACCTGAAGTGAGTCAGAGAATGAACTAGTAAAATCGGTGTGAAGTGTCATCAGTTCTTTTCTCTTTTGAAATTTAGTGTTAATTAAAATTAATTAAGAAACATGTTATGCATCTCGGATCCAAAAGTCTTGAAGAATTGCTACATATGCATGAGCCATGAAAAAAATAGCTTTCTACAAAATAATTGTATTCATACACTAGACTAATTACTTTCTTCCACTTTCCTTGTAATAATATTCAACTTTGATATTCCTGTTTTCCCAACCCACAGGCATGTCTGGAAATTGAATCAGAAAATTAAGCAGCTACTGTTTCCTTACTCTGTTCTATGGTAGAATTTAAATATACAACATGTCTGCTTCATTTTTTTTTTTCTACTTTCCTATTGTTGGGTTTGTAGCTTAACATCTGACAACTGAGAGTGAACAAAAAGAGAATGATATATGAGAGAGAGAAGGGAGAACGTATAGAACTGAAGTAGAGAAATAGAGAAAATAAAGAGAATAGAATGTGACAAGAGACAGACAGACTAAGAGATAAGAGTGGAGGTGGAAAGGCTGTTTCTTAGAAAGATATTCAATCACTTTCGACATGACATGTCTGCTTTGATTTTATTAATTTAGTAGAAATGAACTAACTGGGGTGTGTAAAGAAAAAGATGGAAATGAAAGAACTGTAATAATATTTATTCATTTTCATTGATAAGACTTCAAATTACATCACTTACTAGCCACCATAATTTACCTTGACTTTCAGTTACCCTGACTTATATTTCTAAGCATTCTTAAATTTAAAAATTCTGAAAAAATAATTTTTGCTTCTGTTAATAAATACTTTGTGCAAAGTAAAGCCCTCATATTTGCCCTGATAAAATCTATCAGAATAAATTACATTATTTAAAATATATTTTTCTTCATGTCGCCTCTTTTATAGTTATATTTTTTGGTTAGACAAAAAATATTTCATAAATTTTCACTCACTCAAGCGCACATAATTTTTATGAGCATTTTTAAATTAAATAATTTTGAAAGACTAAAGACATTTCTGTTACAGAGAATCAGGTCAATCTGACAAGAGACTGAGAGTTGGTTGCATGTGGTGCAGTAAGCACCAGGATTTATGCCCTCTTCCACAATTGGCTGATGAGAGAAGACATTTGACTCAGAATACATGGCACTTATAAAATTTACATATGAACAGTAGTGGGCAGGTATAATCCAATAATCGGAGGGGGTCTGGGATTGAGAGAGTTATGTAAAACAAGCATTTTCTCAGTTGGGTTGACATGCCCTCAACATGTTAACTATCAGAGTCTTGCAGCAGAAGTTTTCTCATCAAAATTTATCTTGCATATTTATAAACTAGCAGTGTAGCCCAGCATTGCTCAGGTGTAATGAAAGCTTTAAAACTAATCCATAGTCCTGGGGCTCAGACTCAGCCTAAAGAATATTTGTGTGAAGTTTGGTGAGAATCGGATAAAAATTGTGGATTTTTATAAAGGACATACAGACAGATAAACAGACACACACAAATATCTTGCCTTATATATATATATATATATATATATATATATATATATTATCGATTTTCTGCACTATTGTAAGAACTGCAACCTTGAAACTTCTGAATATCGTTTCTTATGTCTTTGTCTATGAGTGTATCAAATTTGACTAAAATCAGACCACTCCTTCTATAAACCGATTTTTTTCGATTATCGATTTTTTTTATATTTATCAGAGGTACCTCGACACAAAACCTAGCTAAAAATACTTGCAGACGCTTATAGTACAACTGTGTAAATTTTCAATAAAATTGGTTCAGCCGTTTCGGAGTCTGTAGGTAACGGAGACACACACATGCATACACAGAGACAAAGTTCTATTTATAAATAAGTTTAGATTTACCATTTCACCATGCATTGAATACTGCTGACATATCTGGTCAGATGTTTCTTGAGTTCTTGACAAAATCCAATGGAGGATCTGCAATGTAATTGATCTCAATTTAGCAGCTTGACTTCAGTCGCTTTCTCAACAACACAATGTAGCTTCCTTCTGTCTTTTCTACAAATATTTTAATGGCTTCTACTCTGACAAGCTTAATTCCCTGTTGCCCTGACCTCAGGAATTTACTCAGGCTCCTAGACTGGCATTTAGGTTCCACCCATTTTACTGTCAAAATAGTCAAATGTAACACGCAGTTCTACTCTATCAGTTTGTTTTCTCACACTTCCCACCCATGGAACTCGTTTTCATAGACTTTTTTCCCAGATACTTACAATCTCTAAAAGTTTAAATGCAATGTCAATTTCTATCTATTATCTCTTTGATTTCCATTTTTCTCTTATCCCTTTCTTTTTATAAGACCCCTGAACCTTGTTTTATTTCTTTTTTTTCTTTTCTCTCAGAGTCAGTCAGTTAAGTGCCATACATGATACACGCTTTGGGTGATCATGTCTCGAAAGAGACATGACTGACTGAGCAGAAGATTATCCCGCAGTAGGTTGCCATTGCTTTCTGTGGTAGACTGGTTGCCGACCAAGGCTATAGAACCCAATCTGTCCTATTATTTAAACCATAACTGAAAAGAAGAGATGGATTAATACTTTATTTGTGTGTAAGTAAATGCAAAGAATTCAACTAGAATTTGAACTCGGCTCCCTGATTTGTCATTCCAAGTCGATATCCACTGCACCACAATGCACATACAATAGCCATAATGTTGTGACTATATCAAGATGAGCATGGCACTCCAAATAAGTCAGCAGCTTACAGGTTAAAAGCTGTTTTTTGAGCTTTTCTTATCCCTAAGAATAGAAACAAAATAAAAAGCATATCTGGGGTTATTTTGCCCCATTCTAAGAATTTCAAATGATACAATTCCAGAACTTCATTCTTTTTGGACAGTTAAATAGATCTCCAATGTTGCTCTGGGTTTCATTTATGTAAATCCCTGCAGTTGGCAGCAGTCTTCTTGAATTTCTATTGCCTGAGCAGTGCACTAACAATGGACAAGAACTGCATCGTGATTATTGATTGATCAAGATGTACATAATACAAGTGCTGCTTTGCCATAATTGATGTGAAAATGATGTTTGATGGTGGAATTGTCAGGACAATTATAGACAATATTGTAAATAATATGTATATTGAGGTAAAAATTTAAATATTCCATACAAGAAAAAGTTTGTGATACCATAGGCCTACATGACAAAATACACATTATTTGTATGGTTCCCAGTGGATGACAGTTGCTCCACCATCATGTCTTTTTTTTTTATGTTTGATAGAATTTTAAATACAGTATAAGATAATGGGTTTCTGCAATTTCTTTTCCAAATTTACATTTTTATTATCTCTGTAATTTTCCTGTTTTTATGCATTTTTCTCCTTTTTATTTTCTTTCTTTTCTCATTTTTCATTGTTTTCTCTGCTTTTCTTTACCATTGTGTTTTTGGGTTTCCTTTTCATATGTTTTCGCACTTCTTTCCCCCGTGTTTTGTGTACTTCTCCCCCATGTTTTTTGTGCATTTCTTCCCCCATATTTTTTGTGCATTTCTTCCCCCATGTTTTTGTGCACTTCTTTCCCTCCATGTTTTTTGTGCACTTCTTTCCCTCCATGTTTTTTGTGCACTTTTTTCCCTCCATGTTTTTTGTGCACTTCTTTCCCTCCGTGTTTTTTGTGCACTTCTTTCCCCCCATGTTTTTTGTGCACTTCTTTCCCCCCATGTTTTTTGTGCACTTCTTTCCCCCCATGTTTTTTGTGCACTTCTTTCCCCCCATGTTTTTTGTGCACTTCTTTCCCCCCATGTTTTTTGTGCACTTCTTTCCCCCCATGTTTTTTGTGCACTTCTTTCCCCCCATGTTTTTTGTGCACTTCCATTTTTCCCCATATTTTTGCGCTTTTTTTCCCCATATTTTTGCGCTTTTTTTCCCCTCATGATTTTGCGCTTTTTTC
Source organism: Ascarosepion bandense (assembly GCA_037127315.1). Lineage (NCBI taxonomy): Eukaryota > Metazoa > Mollusca > Cephalopoda > Sepiida > Sepiidae > Ascarosepion > Ascarosepion bandense. The sequence goes on from JBBBDQ010000499.1 coordinate 2,812,210, forward strand.
CTCCCCCACCGTGATTTTGCAATTTTGCCCAGTCATTTTCCCCTACTTTGATTTAGCCTTCTCTTGATTTTGTGTGTTGTTTTATTTTGCCCGTTGTTTCCCCCACTCTCTCTCTCTCGCTCATCGTTTCCCCTACTCTCTCTCACTTGTCGTTTCCCCCACTCACTCTCTTGCTCGCTGTTGTCCCCAAATCTCTCTTGCTCATCATTTCCCCAACTTTTCTTCTCTGACAGGCAATATGGATTCTGCTTTGCCAGGTCCACAGCCGACCTGCTAACAACCATAACGGAGTACATGCTACAAGCCCTTGATGAGTCTGACGAGGCTCACGCGGTTGCTCTGGACATCTCCAAGGCTTTCGACAGGGTTTGGCACTCTGGCCTCCTATGCAAACTACAGGGTTACGGTATTACCGGTCGCCTGCTTGACCTCATCCAAACTTTCTTAAATAACCGCAAAATGAAGGTCGTTCTGAATGGGCGTGCCTCTTCATCCTACAGCACGAATGCTGGTGTCCCACAGGGCTCTATCCTGGGCCCGACGCTCTTCCTTATTTTCATCAACGACCTCCCAGATGAGATCAAGTCCCAAGTAGGCATCTACGCAGATGACACTACAATATACTCCTGCACCAGTAAGAAACCTGTCGTGGTGGACAGACATAATCTCGCTGCTGACCTTGAATGGGATCTACACTCTGTGGTGAACTGGGGCAAGAAGTGACTTGTCAACTTCAATTCATCTAAGACCAAGCTGTTGTCTGTCAACCATTACAGGCAACCTCTCCTGCCTCCCATAAGCATGGACCAAGCAATTCTCCCGGAGAGCAATACACTATGCCTCCTCAGACTTACCCTGTCCTCAGACCTCAAATGGAACCACTATATTGAATCCATAGCAAAATCTACTGCTAAGAAGGTTGGGTCACTATGTCGATCCAGGATGTTTTTTCCGCCTGAATCCACCCTGCATATATACAAGTCAACCATCCATCCGTGCATGGAGTATTGCTGCCATTTATGGTCAGGCATCCCTGCCGTTCTCCTCAGTGTTCTTGACAGGCTCCAAAGGAGAGTCTGTAATGTGATAGGTACTGATCTGGTGGCTCGACTGCAGTCACTTCCCCACCGTCGAAATGTGGACTCCCTTTGTCTGTTCTACAAATACTTCCATGGCTTCTGCTCGGACAAACTTAAGTCACTGGTTCCTCCTCAACAGGTGTTTACTCATGCAACCAGACTGGCAACTGGGTCCCACCCATTCACAGTCAGGTTAGCCAAATGCAGACAACAATTCTACACCTGCAGCTTCTTCTCTCACACTTCCCGCCTGTGGAACTCGCACCCGTATTCTTGCTTTCCTGACGGCCACAACCTCCAGAAATTTAAATGCAAAGTCAATGCTCATCTACTAACCACTGGATTCTAGCTCTCTCCCCACCCCCCGTATAACCTTCCCTTTCTCTCCACCTATGTATCTGTCATCACACCTGCTTTCTCAGCTTTCTATTGCTCCTTTCTAACTAGTTTGTACTCCTCAAACTTTTCTAATTAGTCTTTTTACAGTTATGTAACCCCCTGCATATGAGTGGCATTTCCGCCTTGCTCGGGGTGAAATGATTAAAAAAAAAACTCTCTCTCTCCCGTCGTTTTCCTCTCTCTCCCCCTCCCGTCGTTTTCCTCTCTCTCTCCCCCTGTCGTTTTCCTCTCTCTCTCTCTCCCCTGTCGTTTTCCTTTTCCTCTCTCTCTCTCTCCCCTGTCGTTTTCCTCTCTCTCTCTCTCTCCCCTGTCGTTTTCCTCTCTCTCTCTCTCTCCCCTGTCGTTTTCCTCTCTCTCTCTCTCTCCCCGTCGTTTTCCTCTCTCTCTCTCTCTCTCCCCTGTCGTTTTCCTCTCTCTCTCCCCTGTCGTTTTCCTCTCTCTCTCTCTCCTGTCGTTTTCCTTTTCCTCTCTCTCTCTCTCTCCCCGTCGTTTTCCTCTCTCTCTCCCCTGTCGTTTTCCTCTCTCTCTCCCCTGTCGTTTTCCTCTCTCTCTCCCCTGTCGTTTTCCTCTCTCTCTCCCCTGTCGTTTTCCTCTCTCTCTCCCCTGTCGTTTTCCTCTCTCTCTCCCCTGTCGTTTTCCTCTCTCTCTCCCCTGTCGTTTTCCTCTCTCTCTCCCCTGTCGTTTTCCTCTCTCTCTCCCCTGTCGTTTTCCTCTCTCTCTCCCCTGTCGTTTTCCTCTCTCTCTCCCCTGTCGTTTTCCTCTCTCTCTCCCCTGTCGTTTTCCTCTCTCTCTCCCCTGTCGTTTCCTCTCTCTCTCCCCTGTCGTTTTCCTCTCTCTCTCCCCTGTCGTTTTCCTCTCTCTCTCTCTCTCTCTCTCCCCTGTCGTTTTCCTCTCTCTCTCTCTCTCTCTCTCCCCTGTCGTTTTCCTTTTCCTCTCTCTCTCTCTCTCTCTCTCGTCCCCGTCGTTTTCCTCTCTCTCTCTCTCTCTCTCTCCCCTGTCTGTCTCTCTCTCTCTCTCTCTCTCCCCTGTCGTTTTCCTCCTCTCTCTCTCTCTCTCTCCCCTGTCGTTTTCCTCTCTCTCTCTCTCTCTCTCCCCTGTCGTTTTCCTCTCTCTCTCTCTCTCTCTCCCCTGTCGTTTTCCTCTCTCTCTCTCTCTCTCCCCTGTCGTTTTCCTCTCTCTCTCTCTCTCTCCCCTGTCGTTTTCCTCTCTCTCCTAATTTTTTTATCTTTTGCTTGTAGACATAAGCACAAATAGACAGAAAAATCACAGATGTGAATATGTCAAAAGTTCTGGATTGATATGAGAATAGACCTGGAAAGAGATAGATATAAAAACAGATTGAAATGTCATTGTTAAATTTATTATTGCTAAGAATCTGATAATTCATTTTGGTGCGTATGTCATGCTATGTCAAATCCTAAGACTTTGTGCATGTTTGTTTTTAAGTTAATTTAAAGAAATTAAGCTCAAGATCTCAATCAACTCTTCTTCATTTTAAATATGTCAATATTGTTCATATGAAGTTTGGTTACAAATTGAGTTAAAATGAGAACATATGTTCACTTAGAGAATTTTAAATTTACTTATTTCTTTTGATTGAATATTGATTAAAATTAGAGAAAGCAAAATAATTAGAAAAATGGATTTTTTTATATCATTCTAAGATTTCAATGAGAGACTATGTACATTACTTTTCACTGAATTGTTTAAGTTTACATAGATATTTTTTCTTTTCTTAATTGCTGATACTAAATAAGGAACAAAATGATTAAATATTGCAAAAGCAAAAATTAGCCAGAAAATTTGTGTATATCTTAACTGGAGATGAAAATGTGATCAATCTGATTTTCTTCAAGCAAATGATTCTGGTGATTTTGACAAGATAATTTATATTCCAGAATTTGCATACTTTTAAATTGATCATGGCAAATATTTTTTTCTTATTGAAGAATTTGTTGAGTAAATCAAATAAAATTACATTGTTTCTTTTTTGTCAATATGCCTCAGAAAAGATAAAATAGTTCTTATCCTAATACTTTTGCACAGTACTATATATATATATATATATAGAGAGAGAGAGAGAGAGATAAACTTATTTATAAATGCAACTTTGTGTGTGTGTATCATATTACCTATAGACTCCGAAACGGCTGAACAGATTTTCTTGAAAATTTACACAGTTGTACTATAAGCATCTGCAAGTGTTCTTAGCTAGGTTTTGTGTCGAGGTACCCCTGATAAATATTGATAATTCAAAAATCGGCTTATAGAATTTTGACTTACAACCATTCATTTTTTTTCAGTCTTCGGTTTTGCTTTAACTGGAAACAGCTATTGCTTTTTGGTCTTTTGTGTCAATGTCTAAAGAGTCTGAGATCCAGGATCATGGATTTGTTTTAAAGCTTTCATTATACCCGAGCAACGCCAGGCTATACTTCTAGATAGATATAACCATTGAAATGCATACATGTGCAGGTGCTATATATATATATATATATATATATATACATACACACATACATACATGCAAAAGTTAAAGTTATAAATACAGACATATGCACATAATAATAAATGAAAACTTATTTATAAATCCAATCTCGTACAATTGATGCTTAAGATACCACCAAACTATATAACAAAGAAAAATAATAACCTAGTGAAGATACATATATCTGCTTTCTGACCATGAGACAACCATACCATATCACAGGTTAACACATGCATTGTATATGAAACTGGGTAGCTGTAACCCTTTGGGAGCTGTTGATGGCTTCACTACCATGAAGTCACAAGTAAGCATGACCAAGAATTTGAGCATGCTGGCTTTTTTCAGACTGTTGATCACACATTCTCCCTTGCTTACAGCTATATCACATTGAATGCACCGGTTCTTGCTCTATCACCAAAGTTAAGCAAAGTTGAGCCTCATCAGTACTTAGATGGGCGACCGCTTGGGAATACCAGGTGCTTTTAGCATTTAGTGACGGATGTGCGTTGTGGTGCAGTGGATATTGGCTTGGAAAGAGAAATCAGTGAGCCAAGTTCGAATTCCAGTTGAATACTCTGCATTCACTTAAGTACTGGTACCCTTGGGAAAGGTATTAATCCCTCCAGTTATGGGTTAAATAACAGAGTAGGACTTGGGGACCCTGCCCTTAAAAACAAATCCCAATGAATATTGATAGTCAAAAAGTAAAAGTATTACTAGACACAAAACTTATATAAAAAAAACAACAATAAATTGTTGAAAGAAAAAGGTATTTTCAGCAATAAATATATAAAATTTAGTTGGCAATAAATGACCTGCCGAGGTTGATAGGCCATAAAACAAAACAACCAACCAACCAACATTCTCCCCCAGAAACTCTAACTAAGGTCAGCTCAGTCTAGTTTCAGTATAAACCATAAATGGGCTCAAATATATTTGAGCAGACATCTACAACAAAATTTAGCTAGCAGACAGGTATCATCAGATACAAGTGGCCAGCCAATATATATTTATCATTTAAACATTAATATCACATATATATATATATATTCTAAACATATACTGTTAAATATAAGAGATAATGAGTGTCTATTATGTTTAATCATGAGCCATTCTAAACATCGCATTTTGGCTTTAATTTCAGGTGAAATAAAGACAATTCTTCAACATTAGGATAATTTTTTATTATGATGGTTCTAAGCTTTCGCCTCACATGAGCCATCTTCAGGGTGGTTACAAGGACGTTAACATAAAAACATCCACCATCAGTGACAATTTTATCTTGTGTTGACATAAAACTTTGCTAAGCAATGATAAGTTACCAAAAATAGTAAACGCAATTCGTAAATTGGTAATGCGATTCTATGATGTCACACCGCGAGAACTTAAAATGATAACAGAACCATATATTTAAATGCAATGAAATCCAAACAATGAACACGTAATAAAACCTCTTATATTTAACAGTATATGTTTAGAAAATTATCTGCTGCCTTGGTACACTATATATATATTAAAAAGCTAACCTTATTAAGAACATAACCCTTTAAACAGAAAATATTTTGAAAACATAACTTTACTACTAATTATAAACACTTGCTTAAAACACTATTTCACCATCTTTATACTAATCCATTATTCATGAATCTAATTTGTCTATTTAATACATACAAATGAATACAAATTCCAGTTTCAAAAAATACATAAATACCTACTATTAATGCTTAAATGAAACTATATTTAAAGTTTAAATGCAACATCAATTGCCATCTTCTATCTTCTTGATTCTCAGCCATCTCTTATCCTTTCTTTGACATCCCTGAACCTATTTTTATTCTTTCATATTCCCTGTGTATTTCTGCCTTGGTTGGAATGAAATGATGATAAAAAAAAAAGAATAGAGATATATAAGTACATGTGCCTGATGGCCATTGATCCTACAAGATGATTCATACACTTTTTTGTTAAGTATCTTTTTTTATTATTACTAGCAGTATAGCCCGGCGTTGCTCGGGTGCAATGAAAGCTTTAAAACTAATCCATGGTCCTGGATCTCAGACTCTTTGGACGTTGGCATGAAAGACTGAAAAGCAATAGTTGTTTCCAGTTAAAGCGAAACTGTAGACTGAAAGAAAAATGAATGGATGTAAGTCAAATTTTGATTTCCTGGTATCAATATCAAATAAGGTTTTTTCATCATAAACTAAATTTTGAAGGCTAAATAAGTCCTCTGAGTAAATGGTATCATGGCTGAGACTAAGAACTACAATTATACCTAGATAGAGCCAAACCCAAAGCAAAAACTAAAATAAAAGGTCTGAAAAAAATACAGACATACAGGCAGATAAACAGACACACACACACAAACATCTTGCCTTTTATATATATATATATATATATATATATATATATATTATCAATTGTCTGCACTATTGTAAGAACTGCAACCTTGAAACTTTTGAATATCATTTCTTATGTCTTTGTCTATGAGTGTATCAAACTTGATTAAAATCGGACCACTCCTTCTATAATCTGATTTTTTTTTATTATTGATATTTATCGAGGGTACCTAGACACAAAACCTAGCTAAGAACACTTGCAGAGGCTTATAGTACAACTGTGTAAATTTTCAAGAAAATCGGTTCAGCCATTTCGGAGACTATAGGTAACAAACACAGACACACAGAGAGAGACAAAGTTCCATTTATAAATAAGTTTAGATTACTTAAAATTAGTCTACCCAAAACAAGGCAGCACTGCTACTTGTGTGCAGGGAGTTACAATAAAAGAAAATACAAGATGCATGAAATGTCAAAGAAACATCAAGAGATGGATGGGAAGCAAGAAGATAGAAGATGGCAATTGACATTAGATTTAAACTTGTCTTGTTTTTAATCTTACTGGGTGTCTAGCCACCCCACTCAACAAAAGTCCTGATGGGGGAAGGTTTAGTCACTGATGACCCAAAGATTTTTTTGATGCTATTTTATCGTAATCCTTTGTAAGTGTTATGTAATTAGCCTAGTGGTTAAGAGTATAGAGAACAGCAGTTCAAATTTCAGCTGAGGTAGATTCGGATGGCTGGTTACATGGGTGGTATTATGGTTCTTGAAATGGAAAATGAAATCAGCAGGTTAAGTTTAAAATCCAGTGAAAGCTATTTTATTCACTTTACACTAATACCCTTGGAAAAAGTATGACTCCTCTCTTCTTCACTGTCCCAACCAATAATAGATTAAATATTAGAGAAATGCTAGACAATGCCATCAAAGATGAAGGAAAAACTTGAAGCAACTGAAATGTGGTTCTACAGAAGGATGCTGCAAATTTCATAGATCGAGCATGTGAGCAATGATGAGTTCTTGGAAATGATAGAAACAAAAAGGAAATTAATACTGAGCATCAGGAAGAGACAGCAGAAGTTCCTGGGACATGCAATGAGGAAAGAGGGTTTGGAGAATCTGATACTAACAGGCCAGATAGAGGGGAAAAAGAGACAGGGGAAAGCAATGGATAATATATTTGAAGGACCTGATCAAGTGGATGACAGAACGAGGATTGCATGGTGTAACAGAAGGCATGCTCAGAGCCACCAGTGACACGGAAACGTGGAAAGCCACGATCGCCTACATCCTGAAGGGAAAGAGCACATAAAAAGAAAGAAACTAGATAACTTCAAATGGCAACCAGTCTAACAGAAAGAAAATTCTGAAGTCAAAACTTTGGAAAAAAAACAACAGAAAATTCATGTCTACCTTTTCTGAGAACATGCATGACATTAATTTGAAAATATTAAAAGAAAAGAGGAGGTTGCAGAGAGCCATGATAGTCTATATCCTGAATAGATATGTTACTTAAAAAGGCCAGCATGTTTATTTTGCACTAATGCTTCTTAGATTAAAAAAGAAAAAAAAATCTCTCTCTCCCGTCGTTTTCCTCTCTCTCCCTCTTTTTTTATGAATTCACTTTTCCTAATGAATCATGCTAACAATCACTTTGCATTGGTAATCTGTAATCTAACCTCATTAGTTGCATGACCAGATGTGGTTGCAGCTTGGAACCTAACCAGCTGCCTCTATATGTCTTGGTTGCATACCAATGTCTGCATCTCTATGAAAAATCATTCATTCCATTCAATAACATCATTAGTATATTTTACCTCTTTCTGTCTCTTTTTACCAATGGTGGTGCCTTGTAGGATGGTGCAATCATCCATGTAATGCAAGACAATCTAAAAGCAAAGGAGATTATCACCTGTAGAAATACTAAAGTGACCTAAACAGTCAGTGTTTCTCAAAAGTTATTTCTGTCACATCCCTAAATTTGGAATGTTTTCAGCTTGGTAACCCTCAGGGCAGTGTTGTCATGCAGTGGAAATCAGCTCAGAGTGAGAAATCGGAGAGCCAAGCTCAAATTCCAGTTGAATTTGTTGGATTCACTTCTGCACAAATACTCTTGGGAAAGTTATTAATACGTCTCTTTTCCCTCCAGCTATGGGTTAATAGCAGGACAGATTGGGTTCTACAGTCTTGGTTGGCAAGAAAGTAATGGCAACTTACAGTGGGAAAATCTCCTGCCTGGTCAGTCATATCTTGAAAGAGACATGATTACCCAATCATATATCATGTATGGCACTTAAATAAATGACTGAAGCCTGAAGGGCAAAAACTAATTTTTGTGGTTCTGTTAGTTTTTCTCAATAAATTTTCTGAGGTTTTAGTTGAATTTAATAATGTTGGTATTATGTTGTATGAAAAAAGCAACAATCCCAGCTTAGTATTACTGTTCCACTGGTGTACATCATTACATTAATATGTTGTGAAAATGCTGGAAATATTTGGATAAATGTTAGTCACAATAATGTTGCAGGAATCAACACCTTGGGGAATAAATATTTATGGGCTCCTGGAAAATTTATCCTATAAGCAACATCGGCAAACTCAATGTGAGTCCAGGTAAAAATAAGTAAGACAAAACAATGAATATAAAACAAACAACAATGCAACACAAAGAATTACAAGTAATGAAAGAAAAAAGAACCTACATTTTATCCACATATGACTATTTCTTAAAATCAGAGTTGGAAAGCTGTAAAAGAGGCTAGGGAGAGAAATGCACACTTTTTAAAGGCTTAACTGCGCCCCCAGTTGACTTTTTATTTATTTATTTTTTTATAGCAAATTCAAGTGGGATAACACAAATAATCCCTAATAACTTCTATGTGCTTTGTCCCTTCAGGACATAGGCAATCATGGCCTTCCAAGTCTCCCTATCCCTGGTGGCTCTTGGCACGCTTTCTCCTGAATCATCTCACAGACCCCGTTCTGTCATCCACCTGCTCAGGTCCTTCAAATATGTTATCCGCTGCTTTCCCCTGTCTCATTTTCCCTCTACCTGGCCTGTTAGTACCAGGTTCTCCAAGCCCTCTTTCCTCATTGCATGTTTCAGGAACTTCAGTTGTCTTTTCTTGATGCTCAATATTAATTTCCTTTTTGTTTCCATTCTTTCCAATCATCATTGCTAACATGCCCCGTCCACGATATCCGCAGCATCCTTCAGTAAAACCTCATTTCAGCTGCTTCAAGTTTTCCCTTCATCTTTGTTGATATTGTCCAACATTCACTGCCATATTGAAGAACTGATACCACATAGCAATCTAGTACTCTCTTCTTTGTTTCTAGTGAAAGTTTCCTGTCTTAATACTTTACTTAGCTTCTGGAACTTGTCCTTTGCCATGCCAATTCACCTTTGGATCTCTGTGTCACACTTTCCGTCTTCAGTTAGAACACTTCCCAGATATTTGAACTTTTGTACATGCTTGATGGAAAATCTCTATACAACCCCTTTCAAAGACCCTCTTCAATCATCTCCTGTGAAGAGGATATAAGATTCCAGGCAAAGAGAGCAGTGACTTTCAAGTTAACCTGGTATATTCACTGGTCATTCAGAGATGACACCTACTGTGACTTTCAATACTGAACTGTAAAATAAATATATATATATATATATATATATATATATATATATATATATATATATATGAGTCTTTATTATAAGAGAGAAGATTATTACTAAGTAACAAACACATTAACACTGAAATAACATGCATAGCTTTGAGCTTACATTGTATTCATTACTCTGTATTCGTCGACATATCTTGGTGTTTATCTCTCTGTGCTTTGCTACTTAAGCCATGTTTTCTGTGGAACAATTAACAAGTAATTGCTTAATTGGGTGAAAGCAGTTTTTGGGTTAATTATTTTTTCTTTTAATTTTCTGATTCGTCTTTCATAAAAGATGTACATTTAATTACTGAATTTTTTTGTTTTTCTTTATTTAGTTGGGGATTCTTTTATTGCATGTGTTCTTTTTTTATTTAAAAATAGAAAAAAATAGAGAGGGGTAATTTCTTAAAAAAAAAAAAAAATCTATACCCAAGAACACTGTCAATCATTGAATTGGCACAGAAACTTCTGGTGTTATATTTTATTGTTTTAAACAGGAAAAGAGAAATTCTCTGGTTCTTTGTATTTTTAATTGCTTTCTTTATTCAATATTTTCTTATGTTTAAAATAGTTGAGTTTTATTGTTAGGCTATTATTTTCATATATGCAGTTTAAAGCTGGTCTTTTCCAAAGTCAATGTATATATGAGTGTTTAGGAAAATCTTTCTGAAGTAGAGCATCTCATCTCTAGTGAAGGTCTTTTCATGAACCAACTCCACAGTATGTAGCAGAAAACTGACTAAAAAATTAGCCAAGTAATTTTAAGTAAACCAAAACCGTATTAGAAAAACAATCTATCTAATCCTTCTACTATATTTGTTATTGATTGGCCTCATTCAATTAACTTTTTGTCACTTAATCATCAAATAATATTCTTTTCCAATCCCTCTTTCCTCATTATGTGTCCAAGGAATTTTCAACTCTCTCTTCCTGATGTTAATTACAAGTTTCCTTTTTGTTTCCATTACATATTTGCTCCCTGGTATCTTCAGCATCCTCCTGTAGAACCACATTTTGCCACTTCAAATCTATTCTTCATTTGTAAGGAAGTTGTCCAGCATTTACTGCCATACAGGATAAAAATATAGTCTGATATCATGTAACAGTTCAGTACTTTTTTCTTTGTTTCTAATAAGATTTTCTTGTTTTTTAATATTTTGTTTAGTTTTTGAAATGCATCCTTGGCTATTTCAATGCCCGTTCAGTTTTCAGCGTTGCACTTTCCAGCCTCTGTTTAAACACTTCCCACATATTTAATTGTATATACCTGTTTCATTTTGGTATCTCCAATTTGAAATTTGCATTTTGGGCTGTTTTTGCAATTAATGTTTAATCCTTTGTCATTTTCTTTCACTATATTCTGTAGAAGTTCTTGTAATTTAACTTTTGTGTCATCTGTATATCTTATGCTGTTGAGATTACGGCTGCCAGTAGTGAATCTTCTCTCCCTCTTTAATCTGTTCTGTGAGGATCAGATTCTCTAATCTTTCTTTCCTCATTATGTGCCCTAGAAATTTCAATTGTCTCTTTCTGATGTTAAGTACAAGTTTCTTTTTGTTTCCATTACTTGTTTGCTCCCTGGTATCCTCAGCATCCTCCTGTAGAACCACATTTTGCCACTTCAAATCTACTCGTCATCTGTGAGGAGGTTGTCCAGCATTCTCTGCTATACAGGATAAAAAAAATAGCTCTGACAGTTCAGCACTATTTTCTTTGTTTCTAACAAAATTTTTCTGTTTCTTAATACTTTGCTTAGCTTTTGAAATACACCTTGTCTATTCCAATGCACCTTCAGTTTTCAGTGTCATGTTTTTAATCCCTGTTAAAACACTTTGCACATATTTAAATGTTCGTAATTGTCTCATTATCATATCTTCAATTTGTCATGTCCCATCAGAATGTAGACGATCATGGCTCACCAAAATGTCCTGTCCTTCGTATCTCTTAATACATGTTGCTTAAAGCTTGTCATGCAAGATATTCATGTGTTGTTTTCCTCTGTCCCTCCTTTCTTCAGTCTCTCATGTGAGTATCAGATTTTCCAATCCTTCTTTCCTCATTATATGCCCTAGAAATTTCAACTCTCTTCCAGAAGTACAGGTTTTCTTTTTTTCTTTATCTTTTTTTCTTTATCTTTTTTTCTTTATCTTTTTTTCTTTATCTTTTTTTCTTTATCTTTTTTCTTTATCTTTTTTTCTTTATCTTTTTTTCTTTGTCTTTTCTTCTTTGTCTTTTCTTCTTTGTCTTTTCTTCTTTGTCTTTTCTTCTTTGTCTTTTCTTCTTTGTCTTTTTTCTTCTTTGTCTTTTTTCTTCTTTGTCTTTTTTCTTCTTTGTCTTTTTTCTTTCTTTTTTTCTTTTTTCTTTCTTTTTTTCTTTTTTCTTTCTTTTTTTCTTTTTTCTTTCTTTTTTCTTTTTTCTTTCTTTTTTTCTTTTTTCTTTCTTTTTTCTTTTTTCTTTCTTTTTTCTTTTTTCTTTCTTTTTTTCTTTTTCTTTTTTTTCTTTTTCTTTTTTTTCTTTTTTCTTTCTTTTTTCTTTTTTCTTTTTTCTTTTAGCATTTTCTCAAAATCATTGTCATTGCTCACATATTTGTTCCATAGTAGACTCAGCATCCCCCTGTAAAACCGAACTTCTGTGGTCCCAAGTCTCCTTTTCATCTGTGAGGAGATTTTCAAAACATTCTCTGTCATATTATTAAAGACAACAGATATTGTGTGTTGATCAACTTGATTAATTTCCCAAATTATGAATACTCTTTCTCAGTTAGGGAAAAAAATCTAACCTACCATTTTTCTCCACAAATTCCTGATGATAATGTAAAGTCAAATGCTTGGACCATATTTCTTCTGAAATGAACGTTGGATAATTTCTGATGAAATTTCATCCTCATCAGAAAAAGATGATGGAAAAAGTTGCTCAATAAAACTATTTGCACTTTGTACATTCAGGCTATTGTCGTCATTTTTGTTGTAGCTTTGCTGAAGAAGCCTGGGGAACACAACAGCTGAAACATTGTGATAACAATAACAAAGAATGTAGACAATAATTGGAATATAAATAACTTCTCATCACAGAAATTCATGCAAAAACAACAATATTAATCAATCTGAACAATTTGTTGCCTTAATAACATTTGCTTCTTAAATATGCACAATTTAATCAATGGTAAAGCTATTCTTTGTAAACTCAACTACAATAGGATATTAAAACCATTTGATATGGTAGCTACTCAGTTGTCATTTGTACTAAGGTCATGTGTATCTCATAATTACTTCAGTTACTACTAAGTCAGAAGCAAAAATAATTTTTTTAGTTGAATGGGTTATCAGATAAACCTAACATCATAAAGGGTAATAGTGAAAAAAAAGTATTTGATTTTTTTTTTCTTTTTTTTTTTTACTTCAGGCCACTCTAATTTGAATTTTCCCCTAAATTATTTCAGACATTCTGCATCTTGACTAATTATACGCTCTGTCTGAAGTTATTATGCAAATCAAATAAACCTCAATAACTCAGAAAGCTCCAAATTAATACTTATCAGATTTGTCCATTTCCACTCAGAGTAAAATATTAAAGTAAATTTTCTGCTATTTTCATGGATTTAGTTTTTGAGCTATCTGGAACTTACAAAAATGAACTGACTGCAGCTAGTATGCATATTAAACTAATATTAGCTTTAGACTTCTGAAGTGTAATAAAAATTTTGTTTTTGTCCATAATTTGTGTGGAAACATGGTTAAAGGGAATGGTCTAACAACTGATGAAAAACAAAATAACAAAGTTATTGAATAAGGAAATGTCTACACTGGAGATATCAAAAGAGCTTTACAGAGATCCAGTAATAATGAAGTTTGTTGAAAATATAACTGAGCTGAGAACTGAAATAAAAAATGAAGCCTTTAAGAACCACTTTTGACTAATCCTTGGATCTTTGAAAAGGATGGTATTGAAGGATTAAAGAAGAACAAAAGAGGTAGAATACATTGTGAATTAGGATCTGTAAAAAAAAAATCTCCTAGACAACTTCCTCTCACTAAAGCAAATATTTTAGTGTCAAAATTTAGCCAAGAAATACATAGAAATTCACTTTGCTAAAGTAACTTTCATGGCTGAATCTCTGATGGATGGGCCAAAATATACATTTTATCCAGTTCAGACGTGCCTGTGCTAAAAGAAGGCAACAAACAGGTGATGGCGTTATATGAGCTGGAATTGTTGACCAAACCATTATTGGACAATTCAAAGTCAATGAAGGAGTTAAACTGAACAGTGTAACCATTGTGATTTTATGAACAAGACTTTTTTTACATAGTGCAATTTATTCAGGACAATGCTCCTTATGTATCTAAGCTTACCAATGAATTCTTTGAGCATAAAAGATTTAGAGGAGAGATGATGGAATAGCTGATCAAAAGTTTATGGTCAATAGGGAAGATGAAATTACATGAAAGTGGCAAATGATATAACAGCAAAGCAGAGCTATAAGAAGCAATTAAAACTTCCATGTTAGAACTTGAACCTGCTAAAGTGAAAAAAAGTATAACAAAATCAATGGATAATAGATTACTGTCTGTTATTAGGATGAAGGGTCACAATATTTTTTTCTTTTTAATCATATCAGCCCAAGCAAGGCAGTAATACCACTGAAGCGCAGGGGGCTACGTAAGAGAGAAAAGATTGAAAAAGAGAAAGCCGGAAACCGCATCCTAAACAGGGAACAAGGGATGAGCCTCTTCACCTTTTCAATAGACATGGGTGGAGTGTGAACCGGGCGATAGTTTAGTCTATCTACTCCAATATTAAAATGTAAATAATTCAAAGACTTAGGTGTTTGTTATTTGTTCTATTATAAGTGTTGATCAATTGTTGATGTTTTCATTACTTTTCTATTGAAGTAAAATGTGATTATATGGTTTTGCCTAAAAACATCAGAATTTTCAGAATAATGTGATTGATACCAACTTAGCAGACTGGCTGCAGTCACTCTCTCACCGGCATGACGTGGCTTCCCTGTGCCTCTTCTATAAATACTTTCACAGCTTCTACTCCGATGAACTTAGATCACTGGTGCCCCCTAGGTACGAATTTGCATGAGATACTAGATTAGCAACTGTGTCCCACCCTTTTACAGTGAAACTGATAAAATGTAACTACAATTTCTACTCCAACAGCTTCTTTTCTCGCACTTCCTGCCTGTGGAATTCCCTTCCACATACTTGCTTCCCCGACAGCTACAATCTCCAGGAGTTTAAATGTAAGGTCAATAGGCACCTCCTAACACACTAACTCGCATCCATTCTCTCAAACAATCTTCCCATCTACCTGACCCTCATCCTTGGTATCCTTACCCATCTATCACCCTCCTTCTGACATTTCCTATATCTAACCACTCTAATCATTTTCCCCTATGTAACGCCCAGTGCAATAGTGGCAGTGGAATGCCTTGCTTGGGGTGAAATGATTAAAAAAAAAAAAAATCAAATAACTTTGATAAAAAATACTGATACTACCTAAAATCTTAACTCAGGCTTTATTTTGACAGCTAAATTGTTAAAAATTTGACAGTTTTTCAAACCATATCTCAATTATTGTGGTTTATATGTTTTGCTTAATAACTTCAGATGAGATGTCATTATTTGGACTAAATTCCTGCTCATAAACTTGATAAGTTTTGTCTAATATTAAATTCTCTTTATAAGTTCAACTAATAATAATACTAATATTAGCTGTTTCCTGAGAAGGAAGCATTTGGTATTCAGGAAAATAGTGGTTGCAATTCAATTATTTTTGAAGAGTAGATAGTGTAGCACTTATAAAGAACAAAAAAAAAAAAATTGTATATTTTAATCAAAAGAATAAGTGAAATTTTATTGCCTGTTTTTTGCATACATTCTTAATCTCAATCCAGATTAGAAACTGGATGATCTGAACTTATTTTTACGTTTACACTTATTGAATATTCCTTTGTACTTGAAAAAATTTAATGACAAAATTAGGAAATCATAAGCTGTTTCATCTTTTAAAATGACTTCATCAGACTCAATAATTCTTTTTTTTCAAATGGAGCATGTGTCTGTGGAGGCAAGAAAAATATCAAGTCGAATGCTGAGGATGTAGAAGTTCTTTAATTGTCATTGATATATATATATATATCTATATATATATATATATATATGGGCCTTGGAATAATGGGTAGCATCTTGAATTGGGGAATCAGAGCCAAGTTCAAATTCCAGTCAAATTCATTACATTTACTTACATGCCAACACCCTGGGAAATGGGAAAATTGATCTCTTGTTCTTCCAGTTTTGGATAAATAGCTGTAGCTTTGGGTGGTGAACGGTCTAGAACAAAGACAACTCTACAGTATTTACATTATTCGGAGTATTGTCCTCATCTTTGTTGCCATTTGTACAACGTTTGGTCCATTGTATGCTCCAGCCTTCCTCAGGTGCTAAGAATTTTGAACCAAACCATTTATTACAATCACTGGGGTATATGATCTCCATTCTAGCCTCTTCTAGTAGTCATGAGTTATCTCCCTCTAACCCTGTAAGTTACTTGTTCACTACTGCTGTAACCTAATATTGAACTCACAACTCTTTGGATTAAGTCACAGGAACTAACCAATGTCTATATCCACTGTGCCATGTGCTCTTAAGAAAGGCTAATGATATTAAAATGCAAAGGATTCAAAGACTTGTGTGTTTGTGATTTGTTCTATTATAGATGTTGAAATTCTTAGCACCTGAAAAAGACCAGAACATATGACATACGAAACGTCATACAAATGGCAAGAAAGATGAAGACAATAGTCTGAATAATGTAAATACTACTACATCTTAGAAATATAGACAAGTACTAAAGGACAACTCTGAATTCAAAACCTGCTGAGAGTCATTGGGAACCCTGTGGGTAAACTCCCATTCTTAGATGTTCTTGTAGAATTCAATAATAACACATTCAGCACTTCATTATACAAAGATAACTACTAGCCAAAACTCTTGCCACCTTAATTTTAAGAATGAATCCCCACTTAGATATAAAATAAATATGAAACATTTACTAAAGAGAGCACACTAGTATTTATCCTCTCATTTTTTTTTTTTTCCTAAAAGAACTCAAAAATGATTTTTCAAACTACCAGATTAGACTATTTCTAAAGTAACAAATTTTCTCTTAGAAATATAAAGAAACTAGCAGTATAGCCTGGTGTTGCTCGGGTGTAATGAAAGCTTTAAAACTAATCCATGGTCCTGGAGCTCAGAATCTTTGGACATTGGCACAAAAGACTAAAAAGCAATAGTTATTTCCAGTTAAAGTGAAACCGTAGACTGAAAGAAAAAAATGAATGGATGTAAGTCAAATTTTGATTTCCTGGTATAGATATCAAATAAGTTTTTTCATTGTAAACTGAATTTTGAAGGCTAAACAAGTCCTCTGAGTAAATGGCATCATGGCTGAGACTAAGAACTACAATTATACCTACTTAGAGCCAAACCCAAAGCAAAAACTAAAATAAAAGGGCTGAAATAATACAGACATAAAGGCAGATAAACACACACACACAAACATCTTGCTTTATATATATATATATTGATTTTCTGCACTGTTGTAAGAACTGCAACCTTGAAACTTCTGAATATCATTTCTTATGTCTTTGTCTATAAGTGTATCAAATTTGATTAAAATTGGACTACTCCTTCTATAACCCGATTTTTTTTGATTATCGATTTTCAATATTTATCGGGGTTACCTCAACACAAAACCTAGCTAAGAACACTCGCAGACACTTATAGTACAACTGCAGAAATTTTCAAGAAAATCAGTTCAGCCGTTTCAGAGTCTATAGGTAACGGACACACACACAAAGTTCCATTCATAAATAAGTTTAGATTAGATACACGACCTCAGTTGATCTGAATGAGAAAATTACTTATTAAAAATGATTTAAAACAACTAACCTTATCAAAAACAATACACCCACAAAACCAAAACTATAAAAAAACAATATAACTTAGTTTAAATGCCACTTAAAGAACTGCATTCCTAATCAAACCAAATTCATAATTACATTGGTCACATTACTACATGCCTATTTAGACAACTTGTATTACACCTACTCAACCATAGCTCTATTAGGGAACATATAAACACTCAAAAAACTTCCTTTATTCTATCCAAAACATACTAATAAAAAATACAAGTATAATAGCCTCATCCACATGTAAAAAAGATTAAAAATTATGGAAGCCCTAATAAGATAAAGAAGGAAATGTCAGCACTCAGTAATATTAACTATGATCACAGCTACAATGTGCTATGTTTGGAAAATAAAACATTCCTATAACTTTAGACACATACATAAAAATCACACGTAATTAAAATGAAAGTAGCCTTTGATAATGGTGAAAAGAGTAACTGATAGAGCTCAGATATGCAAAAGTTTTCGACAGTTTCTACACACTTTGTCAAAAGAAAACACTGTATTAACACAAAAAGTAAATAAGTTTAAATGCTGGACATTGTCAGTCATCTTGCAATGAAACATATGTATGACATACTTCCAGAAATAAGGAGACCTTTAGATAAAAACAATCTGAAAAGATATAGCAAATTTAGTACAAGGTGACTGCATATTGCTTATATAAAGATGATGCTATAACAAATGTTGGTATTTATTGTATCTTCCAAATTTGAATTTTGTGTGTCTGTGTGTGTGTCTAAGGTTTTTCATGTTGTTTTGTTGAGCGAAGGCTTGTATTTTTTATAAATATTTTTTCTTGTATCATGAGTGTGTCATAATCTGCATTTTGGTAGATGGGCATTACTCTGAATTTACCTCCACTGCATTCATGTAAATGTTGGGAAATGTACAATTTCCTGTTATTGGTTAGTTTAATGTTACTTCTGTGCAGGGCTATTCTTTTATTCAGGCCTTGTGTTACTCCCACACATTTTTAAATTTTCAGCTCGGGTTTGTTATTTTTTTATTCAAACGTAGATGTGTTTTTAAACTTGAGGCATTTTTTTGCTTGTGTGACATGTTGGAGACGTTTCTTGCAAGACAGTGTTTTCCAGCAGCCACCCTTTTGATCCAGAGCAGCATTGCCACCTCAAGTCACTTGATGTAGATTTCTGTGCTGAGTCTGAGGCCCTGTGGGAAGATGGAGTGAAAAACACATGATTCACTATACCACTCTAAAAAGTATGTGATTCTTCCTACCATGTGCTTTCTTAATGTCAGAGCTGTTATATCTGTGCTGGAGCTGTGCAGTCTTCTCTTTCAAGCCTCAATAAAGTTCAGGGGCATTTCTTCTTTGTGCCATGTCCCTTCAGGACGTAGGCAATCATAGTTTTCTACATCTCCCTATCCCTTATAGCTCTTAACAACCTTTTTAATGTTACCCCTCCCAAACCCTGCTCTGCCAGTTGTTTGGTCAAGACCAAGTATGTCATGTATTGCTGTCTCTGTCTCTTTCCCTCTGTCTTGTGAGTATCAGTTTCTCCAAGTCCCCTTTCCTCATTATATCTCCTAGAAACTTCAGCTGTCTTTTCCTGATGTTAAGTATAAATTTCCTTTTCATTTCCCCCTCTCCAAAACCTTGTTGCTTCAAATCTTTCCTTCATCTATAATGAGATGGTCCAGCATTTGTTGTCATAGGGGCATTTACATGGCCTTATATGTGATTAACTATTTTTCCCTCTACAACCCCTCTCTCATGGAAGCAACGTCACATGCCTCTCACTATTCTATCACATGGGAAATGTTCCAATAAGCTACATTCCTCAGTTCTAGTTGTTCAAGCTTTTACAGCTAAGATATATGTCATGTACACAGGGTAAATCATCCTCATTTTCTTTGTCTTCTGTTGGTAAGATGGAAGTGCCATTTAGGCAGCTTCTTCCAATAAGTTGATGCTTTGTGGAACTGACTCTTAAGTGGATTCTTTCCTGAACCCTACAACTTTATGCTCTTCAAGTTTAGGATCAACCAATATCTATGCTACATGTCTTTAAAATCTACAGTTCCAATATTCATAAATAACCCCATTTATTAACCCTCTACCTTAGGTGACTCTTAGGCTTTGTATTGGGTAAATGATCATTAAAAAAAAAATTTCATCTTTTCTTTTTTTATAATCATTTCACCCCCAAGCAAGGCAGTATTGCCACTGGTGCACAGGGGGTTACATAAGAGGAGAGTGATGAGAAAGAGGAACAAGTTACAGGGGGTGTCAGAAAATGGGTAAGAGAAGGATGAGAACACTAGTATGAAGACAGCTGCATAAAGTATAGTGGACAAGGAAAAGAACATGATACAAGGGTTATCTGGGAAAGGATGCAAGTCAAGGAGATAGCAGATGGCAATTGACTTAACATTTAAATTCTTGGAGATTGTAGATGTCAGGAAAGCAAGCATATGGAAAGGAATTCCACAGGTGGGAAGTGCAAGAAAAGAATCTGCTACAGTAGGAATTGCAGTTACATTTGGTTGGTTTCACTGTAAAAGGGTGGGACCTAGTTGCTAGTCTAGTAGCTCACATAAATTCATGCAGAGGAGGCACCAGTGAGCTAAGTTCATTAGAGCAGAAGCTGTGAAAGTATTTGTAGAAGAGACAGAGGTAAGGTTACATTGGTGAGAAAGTGACTGGAGCTGAGCTACCTGGTCAGGATTAATCACATTGCAGATTCTCTGTTGGATTTTGTCAAGAACTGTGAGCTGAATAGCAGGGGCACCCAACCAGATAGGACAGCAGTAATCATCAATGTCATATTAGTTATTAGTTACATTAGTTATATACTACATGTTTAAAGTAAAATATTCCCAGTCAACAAGCATTGAAGCTATACTTGTTGATTGACAACTACCTTGTGTTGGCCACATCATCAACGTGCTTGTGAAACAACTCCTACAATGTTTATTAAATTGGTGTCAGGCAAAAGAGTTTTCATTGGTCATTACAAATAATACAGGGTTCTCATCGGGGCCATCTTGAAAAGTTACAATATTTCCCTAGCCAGTTAAAACATTTTACATGAATGCTGTTCAAACAGCAGAAGCTAAATTAGGCAAACAAGCAATAGAATCCCTTCAAAGACATTACAATCAGAATTAATCAATTTACTGTCATCTAAGAACTTTATGGATTTCCTACTTTTGAAGAAGTGTGCCATTCCTATGTTGGTCTTATCAGCTAAACAAGAAGCTCTCCACCAGTTGACTTGTATTATGAATGGTTCTAAGTCAAGGGTTATAATGCACATGGGGCCTTGTAACTACAGTTACTAGTGATAAACATGTAAGAACAACATATAGATTAAATATGAGCACCACATTAAGAACAATACTAACATTTACTTTTGACTCCAAAATATATATTTTTTGATATAGTATTAGAATAATTTCTTTCTTTTTCCCTGATTTTAGGTTCCACATATCAGTTAATGTTTCAAATAAGTCTTGGATGTGTATGTATGTATGTATGTGTGTTATCATAGAAAATGTATTCAAATGTTTTTGTGTGTAGGAGATTAATGTCCTTCCTTATATTATTTTTTTTTTTGTGGTATAAGAATTTAATGTTTTTGACTTTGTTTATGAATTATTTACTGTTTTCTCATGATTTAGTTGTAACTTTGTGAATAATTAGCAAGTTCGTCTTTCTTATTCACATTTTAACGAAAGTATTCTTTCAGCGTAAAGAATAACAGGCATGTATCTGTCTCTTCCTTGGGTTTATTCTTCTACTCTTTTATACATGTTGATCATCTTTTATATTTTTCCAATACCCGTACACTGCTGATTCAAATTTGGTGGGAGAGAGAATAATTGGCTGATTTCAGATCACTATTCTTTTACATGGTATGACCTGCTATTGACTGAATTTTGTACAAGTATAACATGATCAGTGGCTGATGCCAGTCAACCTTCCTGACCTTTGGTCAAATCTGCTCATGTTGTGTTTGTTGATTCCAGACCAGCCAAAGCAGAATCACCTGTCATCACCTGACTAGGTTAGCCCAGGGAACGTTATATAATGAAAACCAGATTTAAGACTTGAATGCCATTGTGTAGATTTACATATATTTATATACATTGAATAGATACAAAATTATAAACAAGTCAAAGTTAAGTGACACAAAAAATCAGTTGGCTGGTATTTCAGTAGTGTGCTAATATTCTTGATACATTATTTCCATAAGACAGTGGTTTGCTCAGTTTACTAATTCAGACAGTCTCCTGCAATATCTCAGAAACCAAATCACTTTTCTGGTGGCAAACTATTTCAGCTTGACCGTATCATTCAATCGCTGGTCCCTGTCTCTTATAACTTTGTTTACCACCCCAGTTGTATTAAAAAGGCACAAAACCAGGGTTTTGAAGGTGGGCATGGGATTTCTCTTTCCCCCTCCCTATATCTCAAAATGCAAGTAATATCATTTAACCATTTTGACTGAGTCTCCCACCCTTCTGAATAAAGGGGAGAAAACTTACTCTCTGTTATTATCTGCCAGTTCTTACCAGTATTTCTAGCAGGCAGTAAACAGGAAATTCTCAAGGTGTAAATTTGACCTAGTGTTACAAATTGCGAAAACAGGATGACAATATTGACTATACTTTTAGGTAACCAGCTTTAATAAATTCACTTACTTTTTCCAACAAAAACAAATGTATTCTTTTGTATTTTCCAATTTGTAATTTTCAGTTTTATCACTTCAGCTACTTTTCCCAACAAAAATAATTGTATTCTTCAATTTCAGAGAAATCTCTTCTCATCTTTAAAGAAAAAATAAATTAATACCAGCCATTTGGAAATAGGGTTACACAAGTTCCTGCCTGAGTCATATCTATGTCATTGGTTTCAAACCAGAGGAAAAGAAATGGGTGAAGGAAAAAGGGAAAAGAAAGTATGTGAAAGAGTAACTCTATCACTGTATAAGAAAAGAGTGGATGTCATTACAGCTTAACCTTTACGTAATCTACTGACCACAACTTCATCTGAAATGATAGCTGACTACGACAACGATGATATATTTTTTACCCATAGTTATTTTATTCATATTTTTAGGAGAGAAGAAAATCTTTCATGCATTCATTTTAAAAGAATGATTACTTATGTTGATAAAACAGTAAATGTTTAAAAAGTTTTGCTCATTCAATAGTGCTTTATGCCTAATCACCATGCCTTTTAATTCTAGGAAGACCCACAGGTCAACTTTTGTAAAGAAAAGTGAAATGATAGTTAATTTTGCCTGAAAATTGATATATAGTAATGCAGATCAATAGAGAAACGTTGACCAACTGTGAGAGAGTCGATCTCGGAAGAAACAATGGGGAAATGGTGCAGCAGAATTGTGATAAATCAAAGAATATTTTGAAAATTAGAAGGAACAAAAGTGATTTGAAAAGAAGAATAAAGTAAAAGAAAATATGAAGAAAAGGCAACAAGAAATCATGATATAAGCAGAAAAGAATAAGGAATAAATTACAAAGAATAATATAAAAAAGAATGAAAGAAGTTAAAAAAAAGAGTAAAAATAAAAATGCAGCAGGAAATAGTAAAAAAAAATATTTGTTTCTGTGAGGCCATTATAATTTTCTAGAAGTTAGACAAGAAACTTTAAGATTCCAGTAGGGGGAAGGGATCAGGTTGAAACTAAATTGAAGGAAGAGAAAAAAATGAAAATAAAACTGTTTTACTGTCAGTATATCATTACTCCTTGAGATATAGGAAATCTCTCAATCTTTTGATTTTTCTGCTTCTGCAGAATATTTTTTTCTTAAATATAGAAATTTTTTTCTTTTAATATTGCTATTTTCCCCGCATCCCCTTTAGATATGATTGCATTGTAGTATAATGTCCTCAATTTGCTTTGTAGCTTTTGATATGGTTTCATTAAAAAGGAAATCTTTGCATGGTGGTTTTACTTTTTATCTATTTATTTTAGGCACTTTTTTTTATCTGTTTTATTTTTGTTTCCTTATAACACTTTTTGCAAACCTCCATTTTCATGAGCCCTTTTGACCTTTCTTGCCATTTTTTTAATCATTCTACTGATTCTCTTTTAGAAGTTTTTGTTTCATCTGCCCTATCACATCTGTTTCTTTCTATTTATATTATGTTATTCTTTATATTATTTCTCTTTCATACTTTTTTGTATTCTTGTTCATTTTTATCTACTTTTTATGTACATAGCCACCATTACTAGTTCTTTCCCCCACACAGTCAGTGTCTCTACTTCTCTCCCTCGCATGGCCAGCGTCTCTACTTCTCTCCCTCGCATGGCCAGCATCTCTACTTCTCTCCCTCGCACGGCCAGCGTCTCTACTTCTCTCCCTCGCATGGCCAGCATCTCTAATACTCTCCCTCGCATGGCCAGCGTCTCTACTTCTCTCCCTCTCTCCCTCGCATGGCCAGCATCTCTAATACTCTCCCTCGCATGGCCAGCGTCTCTACTTCTCTCCCTCGCATGGCCAGCGTCTCTAATACTCTCCCTCGCATGGCCAGCGTCTCTAATACTCTCCCTCGCACGGCCAGCGTCTCTAATACTCTCCCTCGCACGGCCAGCGTCTCTATTTCTCTCCCTCGCACGGCCAGCGTCTCTACTTCTCTCCCTCGCACTGCCAGCGTCTCTACTTCTCTCCCTCACTCTGCCAGCGTCTCTATTTCTCTCTCGCTCTGCCGGCGTCTCTATTTCTCTCCCTCGCTCTGCCAGCGTCTCTATTTCTCTCCCTCGCTCTGCCAGCGTCTCTATTTCTCTCCCTCGCTCTGCCAGCGTCTCTATTTCTCTCCCTCGCTCTGCCAGCGTCTCTGTTTCTCTCCCTCGCTCTTTCAGCGTCTCTATTTCTCTCCCTCGCTCTGCCAGCGTCTCTATTTCTCTCCCTCGCTCTGCCAGCGTCTCTATTTCTCTCCCTCGCTCTGCCAGCGTCTCTATTTCTCTCCCTCGCTCTGCGCGTCTCTGTTTCTCTCTCGCTCTGCCAGCGTCTCTGTTTCTCTCCCTCGCTCTGCCAGCGTCTCTGTTTCTCTCCCTCGCTCTGCCAGCGTCTCTCGCTCTCTCCCTCGCTCTGCCAGCGTCTCTGTTCTCTCTCTCGCTCTGCCGCGTCTCTATTTCTCTCCCTCGCTCTGCCAGCGCGTCTCCTATTTCTCTCCCTCGCTCTGCCAGCGTCTGTTTCTCTCCCTCGCTCTGCCAGCGTCTATTTCTCTCCCTCGCTCTGCCAGCGTCTCTGTTTCTCTCCCTCGCTCTGCCAGCGTCTCTATTTCTCTCCCTCGCTCTGCCAGCGTCTCTATTTCTCTCCCTCGCTCTGCCAGCGTCTCTGTTTCTCTCCCTCGCTCTGCCAGCGTCTCTATTTCTCTCCCTCGCTCTGCCAGCGTCTCTATTTCTCTCCCTCGCTCTGCCAGCGTCTCTATTTCTCTCCCTCGCTCTGCCAGCGTCTCTATTTCTCTCCCTCGCTCTGCCAGCGTCTCTATTTCTCTCCCTCGCTCTGCCAGCGTCTCCTATTTCTCTCCCTCGCTCTGCCAGCGTCTCTGTTTCTCTCCCTCGCTCTGCCAGCCTCTCTATTTCTCTCCCTCGCTCTGCCAGCGTCTCTGTTTCTCTCCCTCGCTCTGCCAGCGTCTCTCTGTTTCTCTCCCTCGCTCTGCCAGCGTCTCTGTTTCTCTCCCTCGCTCTGCCAGCGTCTCTATTTCTCTCCCTCGCTCTGCCAGCGTCTCTATTTTCTCTCCCTCGCTCTGCCAGCGTCTCTATTTCTCTCCCTCGCTCTGCCAGCGTCTCTATTTCTCTCCCTCGCTCTGCCGGCGTCTCCTTCTCTCCCTCGCTCTGCCAGCGTCTCTATTTCTCTCCCTCGCTCTGCCAGCGTCTCTATTTCTCTCCCTCGCTCTGCCAGCGTCTCTATTTCTCTCCCTCGCTCTGCCAGCGTCTCTATTTCTCTCTCGCTCTGCCAGCGTCTCTGTTTCTCTCCCTCGCTCTGCCAGCGTCTCTATTTCTCTCTCTCGCTCTGCCAGCGTCTCTGTTTCTCTCTCGCTCTGCCAGCGTCTCTGTTTCTCTCCCTCGCTCTGCCAGCGTCTCTATTTCTCTCCCTCGCTCTGCCAGCGTCTCTATTTCTCTCCCCTCGCTCTGCCAGCGTCTCTATTTCTCTCCTCGCTCTGCCAGCGTCTCTGTTTCTCTCCCTCGCTCTGCCAGCGTCTCTATTTCTCTCTCGCTCTGCCAGCGTCTCTATTTCTCTCCCTCGCTCTGCCAGCCTCTCTATTTCTCTCCCTCGCTCTGCCAGCGTCTCTATTTCTCTCCCTCGCTCTGCCAGCGTCTCTGTCTCTCCCTCGCTCTGCCAGCGTCTCTGTTTCTCTCCCTCGCTCTGCCAGCGTCTCTGTTTCTCTCCCTCGCTCTGCCAGCGTCTCTATTTCTCTCCCTCGCTCTGCCAGCGTCTCTATTTCTCTCCCTCGCTCTGCCAGCGTCTCTATTTCTCTCCCTCGCTCTGCCAGCGTCTCTATTTCTCTCCCTCGCTCTGCCAGCGTCTCTATTTCTCTCCCTCGCTCTGCCAGCGTCTCTATTTCTCTCCCTCGCTCTGCCAGCGTCTCTATTTCTCTCCCTCGCTCTGCCAGCGTCTCTGTTCTCTCCCTCGCTCTGCCAGCGTCTCTCGCTCTCCCTCGCTCTGCCAGCGTCTCTATTTCTCTCCCTCGCTCTGCCAGCGTCTCTATTTCTCTCGCTCTGCCAGCGTCTCTATTTCTCTCCCTCGCTCTGCCAGCGTCTCTATTTCTCTCCCTCGCTCTGCCAGCCTCTCTATTTCTCTCCCTCGCTCTGCCAGCCTCTCTATTTCTCTCCCTCGCTCTGCCAGCCTCTCTATTTCTCTCCCTCGCTCTGCCAACCTCTCTATTTCTCTCCCTCGCTCTGCCAGCCTCTCTATTTCTCTCCCTCGCTCTGCCAGCCTCTCTATTTCTCTCCCTCGCTCTGCCAGCCTCTCTATTTCTCTCTCCCTCGCTCTGCCAGCCTCTCTATTTCTCTCCCTCGCTCTGCCAGCCTCTCTATTTCTCTCCCTCGCTCTGCCAGCCTCTCTATTTCTCTCCCTCGCTCTGCCAGCCTCTCTATTTCTCTCCTCGCTCTGCCAGCCTCTGTTCTCTCCTCGCTCTGCCAGCCTCTCTATTTCTCTCCCTCGCTCTGCCAGCCTCTCTATTTCTCTCCCTCGCTCTGCCAGCCTCTCTATTTCTCTCCCTCGCTCTGCCAACCTCTCTATTTCTCTCCCTCCCCGCTCTGCCAGCCTCTCTATTTCTCTCCCTCGCTCTGCCAGCCTCTCTATTTCTCTCCCTCGCTCTGCCAACCTCTGTTTCTCTCCCTCGCTCTGCCAGCCTCTCTATTTCTCTCCCTCGCTCTGCCAACTCTCTATTTCTCCCCCTCATATAACTATCATTTCATCCCTGTTAATCTCTTATAATCATTGCCCTCCTAGTTTCTTTTGTTTACTAAATTTTATTTTCGTTTTCCTTCCTTTACTCTTCATTTTCTTGTCAGTCCATTAACACAATCTTACAATTGCTTTGAGCAACAAATAAATGCATTCCTTCTTGCTGTACAAACATTACCAACATCAAAGTGAGTGATAGATAAAAAAAATTATAGCAAAATTGTATCATTTTCCTTTAACATCTCTCAGTATCAACACTGATCCACAATTTGGCTTCTTGGTGGCTGTGATTTTGAAAAAGAGAAACATTTTCCCTATTAATAATGTATCCTTACTTTTTCCACATGAAAGTAATGATTGATAAGTTTATTTTTCAAGTTCTATATGTAGTTATTTAATATTATCAATAACTGTTCTGAGGAATAAACCAGAAATTGAAGTTGGTAACTTGTCTATTTTTAACTTTCATGAACTTGATAGTATGTTGTGAACATTGCACAATCACTGAAGATGAAAATTAGCATTTTGTTGGCGCTATTATTATTTTTGAGAATTACCAGAAACTTACCTCTTAGTTTAAAAGTACTTCATGATTCAAAAATGTTATGTTCAAAATATTTGTTCTGCAACACAAATATTTTTTCTGCTGCAAATTGTTTAATAAATTCAGTTAAAGTGGTTGAGATTAATTTGTTTTACAAGAACAGATGAAGCTAGCCATTATAAAAAGGGAAATTAAAACAAAAAAAAATGCGTATCTTAACTAAAGATATTCTTTGTCAACTCAACTGCAAGGTGTCCCTAAAGTCAGGACTTATAGGAAAAAAATGCATATTTTTAAGAAATTAAATTTTCAGTAACATTTTACTGAATTGGAATATTAAAAAAAATAATATCTTTAATATGATTTTCCTCTAACCTGGGGTACCCTGTGTTTAGTCAGTAGCAACAAATGTTTTTCTAACTGGATGGGTCGTCAGATAAACAAAAATTCATGAAGGATAAAAGTGAACAAAAGTATTCAATTTGTTTGGTTTGTTTAATTTTATTTTAGGTCATCCTAATTAGAATTTCCCCCAAATTATTTCAGACATTCTGCCTCTTGATTAAATATAATCCTTTAGGCAAATTTCCTGCTCCTCAGCTTGATGCAGCAAGTTTTGTTGGATATCAAGCCAACTGTAAAAATTCAGATAAGCTTAATGCAAACAAAACACTTGTTTTTTTCTCTACTTGAATAAATTCAACTAATATTAATATTAGCCATTTCCCTACAAGGAAATAGTTGGCAGTCAGAAAGGTAGTGGCTGTAATTTAATTATTTTAGAAGAGCACATGAGCATCACACTTGTAACAGACGAAAAACAATTTTAAAATTTACATGTATATCTTAATACAAGTGATTAAGTGAAATTTTGTTTACTTTTGCATACATTCTTAATCTCATTCTGGAATAGAAATTGGATTATCTAAATTTATATTTAATCTTGAATATTCCTCTATGGTTGGAAATTAAATTATAAAATCGAAAAAAATTCTGTATAATGATTTTTATCCTTCAAAAGGATTTCTTCAGGTTAATGTTTTTTTGTTGAAGGAATCATGTATACAAGAGGGAAGAAATTTAAATGCCGACAAGCATTGATTATAATTAAACATCAAGAGAATCACTGAAGAAGTAAGAATGTTTAACTTGAAATCATAAATTTCTGGAATTTGATGTCTGTATGTACAGCCTATTAGATTTCATTAAGCTTCTTAACAATTGGTTTTTAGCACTTGTTGTTTATTTATTTTTGTTGCTTTATATAACTGTCACATGACCCTAAATTCCATTTTCTAAGTTTTTTTGTGCTTTATATAACTGTCACATGACCCTAAATTCGATTTTCTAAGTTTTTTTGTTGCTTTATATAACTATCACATGACCCTAAATTCCATTTTCTAAGTTAAGTTTTTGTTGCTTTATATAACTATCACATGACCCTAAATTCCATTTTCTAGTTTTTTTGTTGCTTTATATAACTATCACATGACCCTAAATTCCATTTTCTAAGTTTTTTTGTTGCTTTATATAACTATCACATGACCCTAAATTCCATTTTCTAAGTTTTTTGTTGCTTTATATAACTATCACATGACCCTAAATTCCATTTTCTAAGTTTTTTTGTTGCTTTATATAATATCACATGACCCTAAATTCCATTTTCCTAAGTTTTGTTGCTTTATATAACTATCACATGACCCTAAATTCACCATTTTCTAAGTTTTTTGTTGCTTTATATAACTGTCACATGACCCTAAATTCCATTTTCTAAGTTTTTTTGTGCTTTATATAACTGTCACATGACCCTAAATTCCATTTTCTAAGTTAAGTTTTTGTTGCTTTATATAACTATCACATGACCCTAAATTCCATTTTCTAAGTTTTTTTGTTGCTTTATATAACTATCACATGACCCTAAATTCCATTTTCTAAGTTAAGTTTTTGTTGCTTTATATAACTATCACATGACCCTAAATTCCATTTTCTAAGTTAAGTTTTTGTTGCTTTATATAACTGTCTTGCAAGCCCTAAATTCCATTTTCTAAGTTAAGTTTTTGTTGCTTTATATAACTATCACATGACCCTAAATTCCATTTTCTAAGTTAAGTTTTTGTTGCTTTATATAACTGTCACATGACCCTAAATTCCATTTTCTAAGTTTTTTTGTTGCTTTATATAACTATCACATGACCCTAAATTCCATTTTCAGTTAAGTTTTTGTTGCTTTATATAACTATCACATGACCCTAAATTCCATTTTCTAAGTTTTTTGTTGCTTTATATAACTGTCACATGACCCTAGAATTCCATTTCTAAGTTTTTTTGTTGCTTTATATAACTGTCACATGACCTGAATTCCATTTTCTAAGTTAAGTTTTTGTTGCTTTATATAACTATCACATGACCCTAAATTCCATTTTTCTAAGTTTTTTTTTGTTGCTTTATACCATAACTGTCACATGACCCTAAATTCCATTTTCTAGTTTTGTGCTTTATATAACTATCACATGACCCTAAATTCCATTTTCTAAGTTTTTGTTGCTTTATATAACTGTCCTGTGACCTAAATTCCATTTTCTAAGTTAAGTTTTGTTGCTTTATATAACCTATCACATGACCCTAAATTCCATTTTCTAAGTTTTTTTGTTGCTTTATATAACTATCCCATGACCCTAAATTCCATTTTCTAAGTTAAGTTTTTGTTGCTTTATATAACTATCACATGACCTAAATTCCATTTTCTAAGTTTTTTGTTGCTTTATATAACTATCATGACCCTAAATTCCATTTTCTAAGTTAAGTTTTTGTTGCTTTATATAACTATCACATGACCCTAAATTCCATTTTCTAAGTTTTTTTGTTGCTTTATATAACTATCCACATGACCTAAATTCCATTTTCTAAGTTAAGTTTTTGTTGCTTTATATAACTATCACATGACCTAAATTCCATTTTCTAAGTTTTTTTGTTGCTTTATATAACTGTCACATGACCCTAAATTCCATTTTCTAAGTTAAGTTTTGTTGCTTTATATAACTATCACATGACCCTAAATTCCATTTTCTAAGTTTTTTTGTTGCTTTATATAACTGTCACATGACCCTAAATTCCATTTTTCTAAGTTTTTTTGTTGCTTTATATAACTATCACATGACCTAAATTCCATTTTCTAAGTTAAGTTTTGTTAACATATAACTATCACATGACCCTAAATTCCATTTTCTAAGTTTTTGTGCTTTATATAACTGTCACATGACCCTAAATTCCATTTTCTAAGTTAGTTTTGTTGCTTTATATAACTGTCACATGACCCTAAATTCCATTTTCTAAGTTTTTTGTTGCTTTATATAACTGTCACATGACCCTAATTCCATTTTCTAAGTTTTTTTGTTGCTTTATATAACTATCACATGACCCTAAATTCCATTTTTCTAAGTTAAGTTTTTACTGCTTTATATAACTATCACATGACCCTAAGTTTCCATTTTCTAAGTTTTTTTGTTGCTATATAACTGTCATGACCCTAAATTCCATTTTCTAAGTTTTTTGTTGCTTTATATAACTGTCAGATGACCCCAAATTCCATTTTCTAAGTTAAGTTTTTGTTGCTTTATATAACTATCACATGACCCTAAATTCCATTTTCTAAGTTTTTTGTTGCTTTATATAACTATCACATGACCCTAAATTCCATTTTTCTAAGTTAAGTTTTGTTGCTTTATATAACTATCACATGACCTAAATTCCATTTTCTAAGTTTTTGTTGCTTTATATAACTGTCACATGACCCTAATTCCATTTTCTAAGTTAAGTTTTTGTTGCTTTATATAACTGTCACATGACCTAAATTCCATTTTTCTAAGTTTTTTTGTTGCTTTATATATAACTATCACATAACCCTAAGTCATTTTTC
This sequence comes from Ascarosepion bandense, assembly GCA_037127315.1. Taxonomy (NCBI): domain Eukaryota; kingdom Metazoa; phylum Mollusca; class Cephalopoda; order Sepiida; family Sepiidae; genus Ascarosepion; species Ascarosepion bandense. The sequence goes on from JBBBDQ010000499.1 coordinate 2,844,033, forward strand.
ATTTAAGTTTTGTGCTTTATATAACTATCACATGACCCTACAATTCCATTTTCTAATGATTTTTTTGTGCTTTATATAACTGTCACATGACCTAAATTCCATTTTCTAAGTTAAGTTTTTGTTGCTTTATATAACTATCACATGACCCTAAATTCCATTTTCTAAGTTTTTTTGTTGCTTTATGTAACTGTCACATGACCTAGAATTCCATTTTCTAAGTTTTTGTTGCTTTATATAACTGCCACATGACCCTAAATTCCATTTTCTAAGTTTTTTTTGTTGCTTTATATAACTATCACATGACCCTAAATTCCATTTTCTAAGTTAAGTTTTTGTTGCTTTATATAACTATCACATGACCCTAAATTCCATTTTCTAAGTTTTTTTGTTGCTTTATATAACTATCACATGACCCTAAATTCCATTTTCTAAGTTTTTTTGTTGCTTTATATAACTATCATGACCCTAAATTCCATTTTCTCAGTTTTTGTTGCTTTATATAACTATCACATGACCCCTAAATTCCATTTTCTAAGTTTTTTTGTTGCTTTATATAACTGTCACATGACCCTAAATTCCATTTTCTAAGTTTTTTTGTTGCTTTATATAACTATCACATGACCCTAAATTCCATTTTCTAAGTTAAGTTTTTCATTTTCTGATTTGAAGCTGAATAATCACAATATTTTTATATCTGTACTTATCCAACTTTTTTTTCCATATAATTCTTTTCTTTTCTTTCTGAAAACTTAAAATAGTCAGAATCACTAAGTGAAACCAGTTGGTATTAAACCCATTAACTAGTCAAACATTGCTCCATAATATATGTCCTTTGTTTAGGTTGAAATATTAAGAATTTATTTTAAAAGTAGGTTCATGACTGAGAAAAATCCAGCACTTGTAAAAGAGTAGAAATTTTAATTTGCATTATTAAAGATTATTATTATAAGAGCCACCTGTTATTTTGATTTTCACTTGAGTTCATATTTCATGAATTGTTTTACTTCTTTGAGTGTCGATAGCCTAATTCTTCATTCAGACTGGTTAAATATTAAAAAATCCTATACAGGTGTGGCTGATTTAGTTTTTACAAATTATCAAGATAGCCAGTATAAGAAACACACTGCAAAAAATGCTTAAGGCAAGTTTAAAATGAACTTCATGATTCCAATTCGATATTTCTGGACACTCAAATGAGAAAATGAGATGATATAACCACATGGCTAGAACATTTGCTTTCTGATCATGAATCCCGGTTTCAAATCTTACCATGGTTGATTTGTCAAAAAGGTGACTTCTTGATGTTATTGGTCTGAAGAAGAGGATCCTAGTGTGAAGCACCTTTTGGAAACTGCCTGAAAACCATACCATGAGTTGACCCAAGCCTTGTGAGTGAAATTAGGTAGTCAGAAACCTTTCGGAGTCATCGGTGGTTGGAAGAGGTCTTGATCCTTGGTTAGCAATTTTCCTTGAGATGGTATCACTCAGATATAGAGGCATCAATCGACGTCTATATCAGCCATTAATGAGGTTCACGATGTCCACTCACAGCACCAAGGTCTGAGTATAGCAATGCTTGACTATGTTGTGTGGGTCAGGATTGATAGATTTCCAACCAACCATTGGCTTGACTGTGTTGGTCAGGATTGTTGATGGATTTTCAACCAGCCATTGATTGGTTGAAGGATGATGAAAACAATATGAAATCAAAAAATGTTCATCAAGTACTGATACTACTTAATGTCTGAGCTTCTATATTATTCCATGTTGGGCATGTTGATGTAGTATAATGGTTAACAAGCTTGTCTTGCTATATTATGATTGAGTAGTGAGGTCAATCCTCACTGCTATGTAATGTCTATATAGAAATTAACACTGGATAATTAATCTGAGATGAACAAAAAGAAGTGGGTCAACCATTAAAGGCTGAGAACACAAGGGACTGATTATTTGATAAGCCAGAACGTTTTGAAGAGAATAGTAACTATAAAAGAAAATCTATTGCTAACAATCAGAAAGAGATGGGTGAATATTCTGGAAATACATTAGAAGCTAGGCTTGGAGAACCTAAACCACACAAGGCTCATCAAAAGCAAAAGAAAAGTGAGAAAATCAATGAGGAAGATCCTTGACAACTTTGAGCAAATGGATGGCGGAATAAATAACATAAACAAGATTCTTAAAACAAAGACTCTTCATAAGAAAGGGGTCCTGAGCATGACAGTAAATTGCATCCGGCAGCAAGGCCTCTGATTGGGAGGTTGTGAGAAGCATGGAACCACCTCTTAATTGCTGTTGTTCTCAGATCCACCTTGACTTGGAGTAGTAGCACCTGTAAGGGTTCCAGCTATGGGCAAATAGTTAACATCCCAAACTGTGGTCAAAACACTTTGAAAGTATACAAATACACTTTTATAGAAATATATACATAAAATAGACATTTATAGAAAAACATACATTTTTGAAGGAAAAGTATTACCAACAATACATTTTTGAAGAAAAAAATATTCTCAGCAAGACATTTTTTAATACAAAATTAGAAGAAATTTTCAGTTTTCTAAAATAAAAAGAATAAAAACAAAAAAAATGTTCATTAAAATCTGACAAAATCAAACTTCTAACTAAAACTGAACATTAAAAAATGTTTAAACCCCACCTTTTTAGCATTAAATAACCCACAGAGGTTGATATGCAGTTAAACAAAACTCAACTCAAACTCATAAGAAAGGTGAAGCTCGAGCTGTTGTTCTTGATATATCAAAAGCATTTGAGAGGGTTTGGCATGCTAGTCATCTGTGCAAGCTCCAGAGCTATGGTATTTCTGGACCATTATTTGATTTAATCCAATTCTTCCAAGTAGGCCTCTTTGCAGATGACACCACCATTTACTCTAATCTTAGTAAGAAATTTACAAAGGCTGACAAAGTAAACCTGTCTGCTGTACTTCAAGATGAACTTTAATCTGCAATTGAAAAGAATAGGAAATGACTTGTAAATTTTAATGCCTCCAAAATGAAATTGCTATCCTTCAACCACCATAGAGAAACTTTCCTGCCTACATTCAAAATGGATTATGCTAGTTTCCTAGAGAGCAGCACACTGTGCCTCTTTGGCCTCACTCTCTCAAATGACCTCAAGTGGAATGACTACATCAAATCCATGGATGCATCTACTGCTAGGAAAGTTGGATCATTATGTCAAGAAGTTTTTCTCATCAGAATCCATTTTGCACATCTATAAATCTACCATCCATCTGTGCATTGAATTCTGTTGCTATGGTTAGGTGCACTTGCTATTCATCTTGTGGTTCTCGATAAAATCCAAAGAAGGATCTGCAATATAATCAATCCTGATTTGGAAGACTCCTTTCAGTCACTTTCTCACCAACATAATGTGGTTTCCTTCTGTCTTTTCTACAAGTATTTTTATGTCAACTGCTCTGACACAAATTTTTCCTTGGTCCCTTGAACACCTGTATTTATGCATGCCACTAGATTGGCATCAAGGACCAACCCTTTTACTGTTGAATTGTTAAATGCAACCAACTCTCCTATTTTAACAGTTTCTTTTCTCGCACTTCCCATTTGTGAATCTCCCTTCCCTAATATTTACAATCTCTAAAAGTTTAAATGCAACATCAATTGCCATCTTTTATCTACTTGATTTCAATTCATCTCTTATCCTTTCTTTGACATCCCCTGTACCTTAATTTTCTCTCAATGTAACCCCTTGCACACCAGTAGCAACACTGCATTGCTTGGGGTGAAATGATTATGAAAATAAAATATGTAACAAAAGCCAGAAAGAGGTGAAGTACCATAATTGCCAATGATGGGAAGGAGCATGACATATAGTGGGTGAAGTTAGATAATAATGCTGATAAAATTTTTAAAATAAGATTTCAGCTTTACCTTATCAGTACTTGAATATATGAAGGAGTATCTTTCAAATTTTAATTTGCTAATCTAGACTGTGAAAAAAGGTATTATTTATGTATTTCAAGAATTGAATTATTGTAAAAATCTGAGTTGGTCTTCGATTAGTATCATGTTCTTTTGATATTTTTGTGCCTTTTAAAAGTTAAGCAAAGTAATAAAAAACCAGAAAACTTTGTTTTTCAGTGCACACTCAGAAGTCTTAGATATGAATTAACATGACTCCATTATTTTTATCATAGAACTATGTCAATAAAATTTGGTTATACTTAGGTAGGCATGCCTACTCAAGTCTTGTTATATCTTCTCTGTTAAACACCATTCTCAGGAAGTATCATTCTGTTTTGAATGACTTGTCCACCTTAAAGCTGCAATGATAGTCAGAATAATGAGTAGGTTCTTCTTGGAGCAAATAGTTCAGTCTTCTTGCTTTGTTTGTAATTTCCATTCTCCATCTTGTAACAGTTAACAATGAATTTTGATATATTTGTTAACTAAATTTTATTCATCTGCATCAATAAAAATGGCTATCACTTGTAATTAAATGAGAAAATAACGGCATCATACTTAACATTTTTCACAATTAAAGACACAAGATGCAATGAAGGTTTGAATAATTTATAGACTCTCCTTTGAGCAAACAAGCAAGTCACTTCTAACCAACTCTGAGTCATCTTGGAACCCTTCCATAGCTAGTTTTTACCTTGATTATAATTCTATCATTTATCTCATTTTTGATGAATATCTGCCTTGTAATTCTATTTTGACCCTCATCTCGTATAACAAAATACACTTCAACCCAGCTACGTAATTCTCTTTTTAGCTTCAGATTATTCTATATTATTATGTATTGAAAATAAGGTATTTTGTTGTCATTGTCTACTGAAAATTTCTTTTCAACAGGGTAATTTTCACAAGAATCTACATGTAGTTTTTTCTTTGCATTGTCAGGAATGTCTTTCCACTTACATACGTCTGCCTTTTTCACTCTCTGACAAAACAGTTCTTGTCAGAAACGTGGGTCCATGATGTTTGATCAAATATTGCAACTTTAGACTAATTCTGGACATTATTTTATCTGCCTTGCCACCCCACGTTTCAAAAAGAACAAAAGCATTTTTCATGGGAGCATTAAGGATATAGAAGTTAGTGTGTTAAGACGAGCTGTTAACTACACAACTGCTACCAGAAATATTTAAGCTCTGAAGTTGCTCAGCATAGACTCCATAATCTGCTTCCTCTCGCACAACAGTGTTGGTAACTTTGTCTTTCTATGTTTTCTCAAGGATATGCACATCCATGTCAGACCAAGGATATGACTTAATCAGCAGAGATGCAAGCTTTTCAGGCATTTTTCTTGCCTGATATATACTGTCCAGGTTTCACAGCTGCAAAGCAAAGTACATGCCTAGAATATCTGATTGGGAGGTTGTGAGGAGCATGGAACCACTTCTTAATTACTGTTGTTCTCAGGTTCACCCTGACCCGGAGTGGTAGCATCTGTTAGGGTCCCAGATATGGGCAAATAGTTAACACTGTGAAAGTATAAAAATATGCTTTTACAGAAATATTGACATAAAAAAAGACTGCTATAAAAAAATATACATTTTGAAGGAGAAAAATATTAGCAACAATACATTTTTGAATGAAGAAGAAAGTATTACCATAAGACATTTTGGATGAAGAAGAAAATTATTAGCATAAGACATTTTTTGATGAAGAAGAAAATTATTAGCATAAGACATTTTTGAATACAACTAGAAAATTATTAACATAAGACATTTTTGAATACAACTGAAAATTATTAGCATAGTATTTTTGAATACAAAACTAGAAAATTATTAGCATAAGACATTTTTGAATACAAAACTAGAAAATTATTAGCATGAACATTTTTGAATACAAACTAGAAAATTATTAGCATAAGACATTTTTAGACAAAACTAGAAAATTATTAGCATAAGACATTTTTGAATACAAAACTAGAAAATTATTAGCATAAGACATTTTTGAATACAAAACTAGAAAATGTATAGCATAAGACATTTTTGAATACAAAACTAGAAAATTATTAGCATAAGACATTTTTGATAAAACTAGAAAATTATTAGCATAAGACATTTTTGAATACAAAACTAAAAATTATAGCATAAGACATTTTTGAATACAAAACTAGAAAATTATTAGCATAAGACATTTTTGAATACAAAACTAGAAAATTAGCATAAGACATTTTTGAATACAAAACTAGAAAATTATTAGCATAAGACATTTTTTTGAATACAAAACTAGAAAATTATTAGCATAAGACATTTTTGAATACAAAACTGAAAATTATTGGCATAAAATAACTTTTGAATACAAAACTAGAAAATTATTAGCATAAGACATTTTGAATACAAAACTAGAAAATTATTAACATAAGACATTTTTGAATACAAACTAGAAAATTATTAGCATAAGACATTTTTGAATACAAAATAGAAAATTATTAGCATAAGACATTTTGAATACAATAGAAAAATTATTAGCATAAGACATTTTTGAATACAAAACTAGAAAATTATTAAGCATAAGACATTTTTGAATACAAAACTAGAAAATTATTAGCATAGACATTTTTGATTAAAACTAGAAAATTATTAGCATAAGACATTTTTGAATACAAAACTAAGAAATTATTAGCATAAGACATTTTTTGAATACAAAACCAGAAAAATGTTAGCATAAGACATTTTTGAATACAAAACTAGAAAATTATTAGCATAAGACATTTTTGAATACAAAACTAGAAAATTATTGTATAAGACATTTTTGAATACAAAACTAGAAAATTATTAGCATAAGACATTTTTGAATACAAAACTAGAAAATTATTAGCATAAGACATTTTGAATAAAACTAAATTATTAGCATAAGACATTTTTGAATACAAAACTAGAAAATTATTAACTTTAAGACATTTTTTGAATACAAAACTAGAAAATTATTAGCATAAGACATTTTTTTGAATACAAAACTAGAAAATTATTAGCATAAGACATTTTTGAATACAAAAACTAGAAAATTATTAGCATAAGACATTTTTGAATACAAAACAGAAAATTATTAGCATAAGACATTTTTTGAATACAAAACTGAAAAAAGTAGTAACATGACATTTTTGAATACAAAACTAGAAGACATTTTCACATTTCTAAAATAAAAAAAGAATAAAAACAAAAATTTTCATATAAAATCTGATTGAATCCACCTTTTCACTATAACTGAACATTAAAAAAAGAATACCTTAAAACCCCACTTTTTTGGCATTAAATATCCCACAGAGGTTGATATGCCGTTAAACAAAACTCAAACTTTTTTTTTCTTTCCTTATTATGTGCTCTAGAAATTTCAACAATCTTTTTCTGATTTTAAATATAAGCTTCCTTTTTGTTTCCATTTTTCATAAAGCTTTTTTGTCACACATTCAGTTCTTGATATTGTTAGCATCCCTCCATACAACCACTTTTCTATTGCTTCAGGTCTTTTTTCATCTCTGAGGAGGACTAATATTACATAACAATTCAGTACTTAGCTTTCTAACAAAACTTTTCTTAGTGTACATAGAAAAATTGAGAAATATAATGCCAGTCTCCCTCTCTCTCTATGATCAAAATCAATTAAAAAGGCTGTTTTATGTTCATCTTCTTTGCATGTCTTCATAATAAGTAAATACTTTCTCTTGAATGTCCATACAGTAATGGGTTAATTTTGATATGATTATTGAATATATAAAATTAAGTATTTTTGGCCTGAAGCAAATTTGGGAATATGTTAAAAAAAAAATGTAACCTTCAATTTTTTGGTAATTCCTTAAATTCAGAGGGTGGGCCTAAACATTTGGATTATAGTTTATATATAATAATGTGAATTGGTGCATGGATAGAGGGTTGGATTGAGAAATCAGTCAGTTGTAATTCTTGTTGAGTTTGTTATATTTACTTACATGCCCTTTAGAAATGAGTGAATCTGTTTCTTTTGCTTACCTAGCTATGGGTGAATATGACTGTCTTGGTTCTATAGCCATGATTGGCAACCAGTCTTGGAGAAGGACAGTTCTGAATTCAAATGCTGAGGAGGTAGCCTTATGGAATGCTTCATGCACTAGTTCTCTGTATTCAGTTCTTCCAAAAAGTGCAGTTGGTTCTGTATAAGTAGTCATTGCTATTATCAAATCATATGGACAGTCTGAACATTTGATTCTAACAATGGAGCTGCCAATACCATCACAGGTTAAACAAAATGATAGTCCAGTTTGTGTGTGTGTGTGTGTGTGTGTATATATATATATACACACACACACACACACACACACACACACTACCGACCATAATTATTAAGCCATCCCAGTTTTTCAAAAGAAATGATCTTTCATACTATTTTTAAGTGGATAATTCTAAATGAAAATAGAATGGTTCTTTTGTTATTATTACTTTGCTTCCTTGCCTTGTAAAATTTTGCAAAGATGAACTCATCCGAATCACCCTAAATTTTTTTCATTCTTTCATTGTTGAAACTGTAGTGTAGGTAATTATTAAATATTTATAAATTCATTTGATGCACATCGTATTGTACAGTATTAACAAAAGAACCATTCTATTTTCATTTACAATTATTCACTTGGCAATAAATACTAAAAAATAGTATGAAATACATAATTTTTTTTAAAACACTAGGGTGGCCTAATAACTATGGCCAGTAGTGTGAATGTGTGTGTGTGTGTATATATATATACATACACACACACACACACACACACACACACTCTCTTGTGCCAATTAAAACAAAACGAATGTCTTCTTCAGATCTTTCACACTTTTTTGATCATGTATACATCATCTCTTAGTGTTTTTTTTTTCTCTTCTAACCACATTTTTCTTCATGTTTTGAACTGATACATCCATATTTTTTTGTCTTGATGGTATTGAAAGGCTGACACTAACAAAGTCCGCAATCTAAGTCTTGTCAGTATGCTTGTGTAGCATTACAGTTTTCATAGACTTCTTTAGAGTAACATCTATTGCCGGCAATCGACATAAAACAATTAACAAACAGTTAAGATGAGTGTCTGGACATAATAAAAATCTAATGCAATCACAGACGACATATTTTTCAAAGCCAAACAAATTTCATCATACACTCTGAAAATAGGTTTATATTACTGCACACCGATGCAAATGACCTAATCTGAGGACAAAACAGAAATTGATTACATCCTGTCACTTCTGTTGTTTTAAAAATATGACTTTATAGTGAAAGAAAGGAAATCAAAGCAGTTATTCAAGTTAATTTTGCACAAAGATGTAGGTCCTCTCAAAGGAATCACTAAAAAAATGAGCATAAATGGCCAAAACTTTAAAGCAAAGTTTCATCATAAAAATCTTTGTTATTATTAAGAGGAATGATCAAAGAATTTTATTATGTAAAACTTTTTAAAATTCTTTTGAGAACCTTCAAAATTTTGGTTAAAAGTTTTGTCTTTCAGGCATTGGCATTAATGTGGAACCATAAATTTGTACAAAATATTTGAGTATCTTGATAATGAAAAATACATTGATTTGGAAATTCTTAGTAAAAGCAGATAAGTCACATTTTAATGAAACATTCAGAATGTATTTACAAATACAAAATATCTTTTTTATAAAATTTTGATAAAAGCATTTTTACATTTGTTAACCTCTTCACACATACATTTTTTTTATAATCATGTGGCCCAATGCAAGGCATTTTACTGCTACTGTTGTGTAGAGGATTACATAGGAATGTTATGAGAAAGAGTGACAGGTTACAGGGGGTGTCAAGAAGAGGGAATGAGAAAGAAGAGAATACTGGAGAAAAGAGCATGAGAGACAAGATGTAAGTTAGTGAGACAGGAGATGACTGTTGACTTTACATTTGAATTCTTGAAGATTGTAGCTGTTGGGAAAGCAAGTAAGTAGAAGGGAATTCCACAGGTGGGAAGTGCAAGACTTATTTTAATTTAATGGAATTTTGAGAAATTATTTCTGTTGTGTTTAATGTTTTCTATTAGTTAATGAACACGTTCTTGGAGAATTTAGGTCAATTTCATTTCATCAAACAGCACTCCCAATTAGAGATCTAGTCTGAATTGTGAAATAAAGCATGCAATGAAACTAAGATGTTAATTAGAAATACTTTCAATTGCATTTATGAATAAAATATATTATGGACACTATTGTCTCACAAAAAAAATTTTTTAATGAATAATTAACTTTTACTAGAATTATTTTCATTTTTCCAATTTTAATTAGAATAATTTATAGATTTACGAATCTTCTAAAATTAAGTCTTCATTCATAGCAGTCAAGTGATATGGTTAGTGAAAGAAACTAGATTTACTAATCATAAGTGGAAAAGCTTACTACAATTCAAGCACTCCCCGCACTAATTTAAAAAGAATATTGAATTTTCCTGTACCTATAAACATGGTGATTTTTTTCTAATTATGGATGACTACAAATGACATTTTCAGGAAATAAAAGCAATAACATTAGTAAATTTACAATGTATTGTTAATTTTCTAACATTTCCTTGGTAAGCATCTGTAAGTATGATTATATAGGCAAAACACATGAAATTCAACAAAATATACTGCTTAAAAGATCTAAAGTTAAAATTACTTACTCATTTGAAAATTATATAAAAACTCTATCCATGACAATTTTTTACATTTTATTTTTTGTATGTTCACACATAACAATCTATCTCTGTTAAAAAAAAAATCCTGCAATGATTTAATTAATGGTAATATTTGTTTCAATTCAAATTTAAATCAAGTTTCAGAAAGTATATCTTATTTTTAAAAGATTTTTAGAAAAGAGAATTATGTTGTCTTGTTAGATTTGTTAATTTTGACAATTTTCCTGATAATCAGAAAAAATTCCAGTCAATTTAAATTCAGCTTGAAATGCAGCGAAGTATTTTACTTATAGGGAATATTAAATTTAATAACTTAGCTTGAAATTAAAACTAAAATATAAGATCAAATAAAAATGTTTATATTTTAAACCATAGTTACCATTTTTGTTTAAGCACACACGTCACATGTGTGACAAAAGTAATAAAATGAAGAGGAGGGAACAGCAAGACTAACAAAGTTTCATACTAAAAAAAAAAAGGTTTTATTATAATTTAGTGAATTTGGTCAGTGGCTGAAAAGGAAAAAAAAACAAAAGCTTACAGGCAAGAAGTTAGAAATACTTCAAAATAACTTCAGTCAGGAATTGCTGGGTTTTTGTGATACAGTTTACATGTAAGGTCAGTAAATAGACTGCACAAGGTCAGATTTCTACAACAACTGATTTAGCCAGCCAACTTAACTTTGGTGCTAATCAATGAATACAAATACCTGGATAAAAGACCTCCACTTTGTGAGGTTATCTGACACATCAAGAAGTTCTTTCAAGTCTTTGATCTAAATGACCCAGAAATTGAAGTTTTGGTTGTGAAAAGATTCCTTTTGCAATATATTGAAAAGTAAACAAAAAAAGAAAAAAAGATATTGTTCACTAATTTCAATAAATTGTGTATATCTTCTTTCACCTCTGCAGACATTTTGTGTATTAGATGTCAGTAATATCATACACAGAATGTTTTTAAACATTAAAAGAATAAATTTTTCAATTTGCTCAAGAGAGCCCAAAGTCCACAATACTATTAAGTTATTCTAACTCTAAAAACATTCTAAAATGCCTTCTCAAATAGTAATGAAATGTGGTCTGCTTCTTCCATACAAGAATAGCATCAGTTATTTTGAGTATTTCTTTTCAATTAGCACTATATATTACTTCGGTATTTTCTACTTGTATTCATCACAATGTATGTGACTTTATTTGCTGTACAAAAAGATTATTCTGTCACTAAAAATAAGTCTAATCCCTGAACAATAGTGTATTTGAGTTTCATAGTTGTGTTGTTATATACTGCTATGCCAAAAGAAAACAACTTTGAGTGAAACCGAATCTAAACTTACTTATAAATGGAACTTTGTGTGTCTCTGTGTCTATGTTCATTACCTACAGACTCCGAAATGGCTGAACCGATTTTTCTTGAAAATTTACACAGTTGTACTATAAGCATCTGCGAGTGTTCTTGGCTAGGTTTTGTGTTGAGGTACCCCCGATAACTATTGAAAATTGATGATAAAAAAAATCAGGTTATAAAAGGAGTGGTCCGATTTTAATCAAATTTGATACACTCATAAACAAAGACATAAGAAACGATATTCAGAAGTTTCAAGGTTGCTGTTCTTACAATAGTGCAGAAAATCAATAATATATATATATATATAAAAGGCAAGATGTTTGTGTGTGTGTGTCTGTTTATCTGCCTGTATGTCTGTATTTTTTTCAGCCTTTTTATTTTAGTTTTTGCTTTGGGTTTAAGTAGGTATAATTGTAGTTCTTAGTCTCAGCCATGATATCATTTACTCAGAGGACTTATTTAGCTTTAAAAATTCATTTATGATGGAAAAAACTTATTCGATATCGATACCAGGAAATCAAAATTTGACTTACATCCATTCATTTTTCTTTCAGTCTACAATTTCGCTTTAACTGCATGAGACCAAATTTTATATGCTGACCTTTACGATTTAATTATATGCATTCCTATTTTCATGATGAATTTTGCTTCATATACTGACAGTGATACAGCCATTTTAAAGTTTTTGTTTCATGCATTATATGATCCTTCTCATTATGTCTTTATTTTTATAAAATACTTTAAAGCCATTTGTTATACATAGTTTTATTTCATATTCATGGTCCTAATTAGATGTATTTCTGGACTTATTCCAGGTTTTCATCCTTTTATTTTTATGGTCTTTTTTTAGAGTATTTGTTTCTGATAATTTCAAAACTGATCTTGACCTTTAAAGATAAATAAGATAATTAAACAATTCAGAAAATGGAATCAACAAGCATGGTTCAAATTTCAGCTAACTGCATTAATCTTTGAAAAGTAAAGGAAAATATCTATATGTGTGAATCCGCTTTTCTTTTCAAAGTGTAAAATAAGGCAGACTAGGTTTCTTTGTCTTTCTAGGAGTCTATCAGAAAGAAAAGTTTGAATTTAAAATCCCTAACCTTTATAATAAAGCTCTTTACTTTTCATATATAATGAAACATCTTTTGTAATTATTTGATAAAGTAGTGAAATTTTGTAGTAAACATTGCAGTTAAACTGCTACTACAGGGTTTTGGTTTAGTATTTTTGCTATATACCTGGAGATTTATAACAAAATCCTAATGAAAATTGGCAGCATTTCTTCTCTCATACTTCTTGATTGTGGAACTTTGTGCTGGCATCCTGCTTTTGTGTTAACTATGATCTTGAAAAAATTAAAATACATTGTCAGTCATCATCTGTCTCCTAGAATCCTGCTCTTTCATTGACCTCTCTGTTTCTTCCATTTTCTCAGTTACCTTTTGCATTCTAGTGGCATGTGTGGAAATGATTGAAAAAAAATATAAATAGGCTATTTTGTTGGTCACAGTAAAATAGACACCAAGGTCATTTTTCTAAATATAGTGTTTCAGAACTAAGAATGTATTTTATTTGGGAAAATCAGTGCAGTAGTTGTGTGAGCTGTGTAGGCAGAATTTGAACAACATGGATTCTGTATTCTGTGACTATCATTTTCAGTGGGTGTACCTGAAGTGTATTGGCAAGAGAATCATGCCCAAGGGCAAGTGTTGGATTTGTATTATGTCTGAAGTGTGTAAAATATTCAGCTATAATTGATGATGTATAAATAATTTCAACTCGTGTTTTAACAATTGATACTGGAAAAGAATTTAAATTGTTTTAACAATTGATGGCGAGAATAAATAAACGTGTGCTATTTTTAACATTATCTGCTCTATAATAATAAAAATATTTACCTGCAGAATATTCTGGTGGTCTACTTTAGTGAGACATGTATAATAAGCTTAAAAGCATGTTTGTCTATATTACCAAGACTGACAAAATAGTCTCTTCAAAAAAAATAGCACACACTAAAAACTTCTTTCTAAAGATATTCTACTGAAATTGTAATTTAATATCGAATATGGCAATTAATGGAATCACTAAAAATGGTTCAACAGGTTATTTCTAAAAGATAAGGATTTTAAGGAAAGAAGTCTTTAGAATTACATGCTTGTTATTAAGAGATAAGGCATTAATAGTAATAAATAAAATTAAATATTCACTTATCTTGTTTCTTTTTTAAGTTACATGGAAATTGTATAAACTCTTTGGAAGACTTGATTGAAAGATTGGATTTAGTTTGGTTTTACAAGAGTGTATTCTAAGACAATATTTAGATATTTGCACAGAGATTCATTCAATTGTACCATTTTGTTCCATTATCATTGACCATCTTTGAAGCAGCTTCATGATTCTGTCCTAACAGAACTTGATAGCCATTTGGTTGGTGAACTCGTCTGTGTTTTTGCAGGTTTCCAGAGGATTGCAGTTTTTTCCATTATGACAGTTTTGTCAGAATCGATATTAACTTTTATCCAATGAAAATAAAAGGTGAGTGGAGTTTAGCAAGTTTAATAGACTAGTTAAATCAATGTCTACCAAGTCTCCAAAGAGACATGAGTCCATTGTGTTCATGGAAGACAACACCTTTTCAATTATTCAATCCTTGATTCTTTTTTTTTTTTTAATCATATCACCCCAAGCAAGGCGATAATGCCACTGATGCGCAGGGGGCTATGTAAGAGTAAAAAGAAACCACATCCTAAACAGGAAACAAGAGATGAGCCTCTTCACCTGTTCAATAGACGTGGGTGGAGTGTGAACCGGGCGATAGTTTAGTCTATCTACTCCAATTGAAAGAAAAAAAAAAGAAAGAAAAGATTGGAAAAGAAAACCGGAAACTGCATCCTAAACAGGAAAAAAGGGATGAGCCTCTTCACCTGTTCAATAGACGTGGGTCTTTTCATCAAATGCTGCCTTTTAATCAGTCAAGTTATAAACTATGTATCTGGATTCAATATTCCACTTTGCAGAGCCCATAATGCAAAACACATGTCTAATACCACCACATAAACAGCGTCACTTTCTTCAGATAAAAAACAACTTTTGGAATGGTTAATGGTTGCTCATTTAATCTTTTTCAGGAATCTTTTCACTCCTCACTGTTGTAATCTCCTGTAATCATTCCTTTAAAAATGCAGCAATTTTGTTTCATTTGAGCAGAGAATTGGAGATGGAAATGTGGGTCATAAAATGTTTTTATGAAATCATGAAGTGCTGCCAAAATGTTTTCCATTTACCGCATAAAAATGTTCACTTGTGAAACTAGAACTACTTATGAAACTAGAACTACTTATGGACAGTACTTTCAGCTATGGCACCATCTCTATAAATGTCACATACCGTTTTTTTACTGTTTGTCTACCATTTTTCTCTTTCTGGAAATAGGAGCACTAAAAATGAAAAAGCATTTTATTTTCTTCCATTTTCATTTTTTCATAGAAAATTAATAATCAACATAGATTACATCTATCTTGTATAGAAAGACGTTAAAATGTCACCTTTCAGAAGATATATACATGTCATAAATTTTAATCATGAAGTCTTAGGTTCAAATGTCATCTATAGCAGAATCATCTGGATTTTTGTTTCAGTTTGTGTGTGTGTGTGAAGGATAAGGAACAAATATGAAAACTGTTTTGCTTTATATATATATATATATATATATATATATATATGAACTTGCCAGCATGTAAAGTGTGCAGTGGGTAAATTGTCACCATTTTTTAATTTTAATTTTCTGCATGTGCATTGTTTTTTTTAATTTTATTTTGTCAACTGCACATTATAGTAGGTTCAGTTGGGCATCATCTGTGTAAAAATGAGCACCATAACATAGGATTTGGAGTGATTAGTAGTGATGGTGATGTTATGCCTCCACTTATTTTCACACAAGACTCCAGATTCAACATGGAAGCCTACATTAAGTGCCTTGAGGAGGTAGTCCTGACCTTGGTCAAGATGTTGACTGCTGGAAGATCCTTTGTCTGGCAGCAAGACTCTGCAGCATGGCATATATGCAGAAGAATCTAGTCATGGCTATTAGACAATGTCTGCAACCATATCACCCACTAAACATGGCCACCTAACTCCCCAGACAGCAATCTCCTTGATTATTATGTTTAGAGTGCAGTGGTGCAAGAGACCAACAAAATTCCTTTTAAGAACAAGGATGTACTGAAGGCAAGGATTATGGCAGCATTCTCTAATTTATACAAGAAGACCACCCAGAAGAGTTTCAGGAGATTCCAAAATTTTATGGAAGCCGTGCTTGAAGCCAATGGCTATTTTCATTGAATAAATTTACTTTTTAGTATTTCAAAATATTCTTGTATAATTTTGGTAAATATAAATGGAGATGTCAGTGTTATTTTTATTTCTACATATTTTAGATGATAATTTATCTGTCACACCCTGTATTTTTAAATGTATTCAAAAATGTATTTTATAAAATCAAGTTTTCTTTGAGAATAATTCCAATGAATCTCTAATAAATTTGTATAAGGCTGGATTTTGTCTGTGTGCCTCTCTTATACATTATAGCAAAGCAGCCTGGCTTGTACCAGTAATGTACAACGAATTTACTATCAGTCTTCAATAAGTAACTGTTGTGGACCCAGAATAGGTCCAAAAGAAAAATACGAACTCGGGTATTAGTGAAACATATATATTGAATGAAAGAACAAATACAAAGAGTGTTATATGTCAGTCAGACTGCCAAGTATTAGACCAGGGTGACTCCACTCAACACTGAGAGGTATATTCTCCTGGTCTTCCTAATAATAGGAAGAGTTCTTCTTCTTCTTCTCCTATGTGCCCTGTCCCTTCAGGACGTAGGCGATCATGGATCTCCACGTCTCCCTATCCCTTGTGGCTCTTAGTATGTTTGCTCCTGGCAACCCCCATTCCGTCATCCACCTGATCAGACCCTGCAAATATGTTATCCGCTGCCTTCCTCTGTCTCTCCTTCCTTCTATCTGTCCAGTCAGTATCAGGTTCTCCAGGCTCTCCTTCCTCATTGCATGTCCCAGGAACTTCAGTTGTCTCTTCCTGATGCTCAGCATCAATTTCCTTTTTGTTGCCATTCTTTCTAACACTTCGTCGTTGCTTGTATGCACAGTCCACGATATCCGTAGCATCCTTCTGTAGAACCACATTTCGGCCGTTTCCAGTTTTGTCCTCATTTTCGATGATATTGTCCAGCATTCACAGCTGTAATAGTCCAAAAAGGGTAGGATTCATACCAGTAATAAATGGCATTTACAACATAAGCAGGAACAATTAATTTGCATAACAATTTGTAAATGCATATTTTAATAAGTATTTCATGTTATTTATTTTTAATTCAAATTTTTTAAAATGCCACATATAAGCAGTGTTTCTGTCAAATATTTATTTCTATTCATCATATTTTACATCCGCTTTGTGGAAAATTTAGACATAAGTTAGAAAACCTACAGCCTTCATAAGAAGTATCATTGTCATCTGTTAAATCACATGGTTACAAATTAGTTGAATAGATCTCCACAGAAAATGTATTTAAGTAATTCAAAATAATTTTTATTTAGATTTTCTTAAAACTGTATTGAATTGTTTAAACAAATGAAAAAATGGTTTGCAAGTTCAGTTTTATTATTATTATTAATAATAATAGTATGTGCATTAGAAAATTATTCAACATTTCTCTCATGGTCTATGTAACTATGTTGAAAATAAGAAATCCAAGAAGGCTTAGAATAATGACAAAATTTTCTAAAATAGTTGTTTTACTGAAAATTTTGTTTATACAGAAATTTTAGAGTTGAATGAACATGGTATATAAACAAGAATTTCTAACAACGTACTTTTCTTTGTTCATAGAATAGGTGTTTTGTTAGTTGTAAAAATTATAATTAACTTTGATATAAAAAAATCTAATAAGTCATTGTTGACAGAACTTATTGCCAATTATTGGGTTGCACATTGATATTTCCTTATGTTTGAAATGAGTCCGATATTGGATCTGAAGACACATTCACTGCCACTACGTAGTAGGGTAGGTAGGTTCAGAAGATTGGGAGCATTAGCTTTTTTGGGAGGGGGGCTTGCTTTGTCATCTTCATTTCTCTTCTGGTGTTTTTGGGTGGACTGCTCTTCTCCAGTTGGTTCTTTTCACAGCTTCCATCTTGCTGCCCTCAGCAAGGTGTGTTTGAGCTGATCCTTGAATCGATGATGTGGGGTCCCACATAGGCTCTTGCCAGATTCAAGCTATTAGAAGAGAATTTGTTTGGGTAGGTAGATATCTGGCATTCTTGCAAGGTGTCAGGCCAATCAAAATTGGTGGTGAGTCATGATGATTTCGAGGCTCTTCATCTTCATAATAACAGTACATCAGAAAATAATTATTTTATATATGTTGTCAATATTGATGGCATGAGTAACCCAATATTAAAATAAGGTTATAACTGACATATTTAAAAGATTGATTTTTCTCTTATTATTAGCAAATAAAATGAACCCAGAATTATAAAATATTAGTAATTATAAAAACATAATTAAATCTAAGATAAGAAAATTTCAAGTGGATTTAGTGTCATGACAAAAAGAACTTTGGAAAATAGAGGTCTTGTTTTAGAATGGTAAGGGAACTTCTAAAACAACTTACTTTTCTCTGTTCACAGAATGGATTTTTGCTAGCCTTAAAAAGTACAGTTAAAAATCAAATATAAAAAATTCAATTGGACTTTGTATAATGACAATGTACTTCAGAAAGTAGATGTCTTGCTGAATATATTGTTTATACAGACATTCGATAAGGTAAGAGAACTTTTGTAATGACTTATTCTTTATTTGTTTATACTTCTGAGATGAGGTTTTACATTACATTGTTCAGACTATTGTCCTCATCTTTATTGCCATGCTTACAATGATTCAATCGTATACTCTGGCCTTCTTCAGGTGCTAAGAAGTTTTTAACTGACCTCTTTATTTTGATCACTAGGGTATATTGTTCTCATTCCCAGTGATTGAAATAAAGGGTTCGGTTCAAAATTCCTAGCACCTGTAGAAGGGTGGAGCATACAATGGCTGAAATGTCGTAAACATGGCAATAAAGATGAGGACAACAATCCGAACAATGTAAATAATGACTTATTCTCTCCGTTCATAGAATGACCCAGTAAATAGAAAAAAATAAGAAATAATCAAATCTGTTTTGGAAAAGATACTTTGGAAAATATTCTTTAATCAATGCTATCAAAAAGTTGGTGCAGACAAGGAGGGAACTTCAAGACAACACGTCAACCAATGATGCATGTGCTGTTGCTATCAATAGTGTCCATTTCATGAGAGTCTGTCTATACGCAACAACCGGTCTCTTACCACTGTGTAAGCTTGATTATAATAAAGTGATAATTAGTTTTGATTGCTGTCATTATTGGTGATAGTGTTTGATTGCTCTCAGAATGGACCCTTCCCCACTTGTGATCAAAAAGTGATACACAAAAAGAAATAAAAATATGCTAATGTTGTAGATAGGGTTGAAATAAGGTCAAAGGATGAATAAAATAAAGCAAGATGGTGAGGAAAATTGGAAACAGAAGTAATGGTGAAAAAGAGGAAGGTAAAAAAAAATAAATCCAGAGTGTATGAAGAAAGAAAAAAAGATGAAGGCAAAACAGGGAAATAAAAAAGTAAAGAAGAGAAAAAGTAGGATGAAAGATGAGGATAGATATAATTGAAGAAAAAAGAAAGCAAGAAAACCAGTGGGGAAATATAATGAAAGAAATTGAGAAAAAGGAAATTTAATGGAAGAAAGCGAGGAAAAAGTGGGGGAATTATAAGAGAAGAAAGCAAGAAAAAGTGGGGGGGGAATTATAAGGGATGAGAGTGAGTAAAAGGGGGGAATTAACATGGAAAAACTCGAAAAAGGAGGGGAATTATAATGGGGGAAAAAGGTGAGAAAGAGGGGGGAATTATAAGGGAAGAAAGTGAGAAAGAGGGGGCAATTATAAGAAGCAAGAAAGAAGGGGGAATTATAGGGAAAGAAAGTGAGAAAGAGGGGGGAATTATAGGGGAAGAAAGAAGAGTAAAAAAGAGAAAATAGGAAGTTCATAGTGTATGACTAACAAAGAAAATTGAGCAGAATGAGAGTGGATAAAAGATATAAGAAGAAAAGAAAAAGGATTGTGTACGGACAAGGGACTTCTTTTTCTTTTATGTGCCCTGTCCCTTCAGGACGTAGACGATCATGGTTTTCTACGTCTCCCTATCCCTTGTGGCTCCTAGTATGTTTGCTCCCGTTACTCCTGTCAACCCCCGTTCCGTCAGCCACCTGATCAGGCCCTGCAGATATGTTATCCGTTGCCTTCCTCTCTCTCTTTCCTTCTATTTGGTCAGTCAGTATCGGGTTCTCCAGGCTCTCCTTCCTCATTGTGTATTCCAGGAACTTCAGTTGTCTCTTCCTGATGCTCAGTATCAAGACGAGGGACTAGAAAGAGTAAAAAAAGAAAAAGAATGAAAGGGGAATTAAGAAGAAGCATAAGAAAGTTAGACAAAAAAAAAGGAATGTTCTCTTTTTGAAGTAAAAAGATAGCAATATTAAAGAAAGAAAGAAGTTCAGAAAATCAAGAAAAAATTACAAAAAAAGAATGAAAACTAGTGTGAAAGTAAATTAATACAAGAATAGGAAGAGTGAATGAAGAAAGGAATGAAGCAGTGTTGAAAAAAAAAGTAACAAGAGAAAGAACCTTCTAAAGAGGAAAATGGCTGAGGAAGAGAAACTGATTGACTTTCTTAATATTGAACTATAAAAGTTCTTGATTGAGTGATGAGGAAGGTCAGTTATTTTTTTCTAATGATTCATTTTTAATCAATCAGCAGGTCAACTGTTGGCAATTAAAATAGGAACTGTATTCAGGCAATTAAAGCAAAATTAAAGGGAATTGCTTTTTTCTTAATTGTTCATTGATTACTCAACAAAATGTCGGGCACGTACATATTCATGTACAATGTAACTGTACATATGTATCTATATATGAATATGTAATTACACATGTTTCACTAATATATGTATAATATGTATGGATTATATTCATATATTCACATATATGAGTGTTAATCTTTTCTTTAAGTGTATATTAAAAAAGAAAATAACGTTTTAACAATGTTTCTCTACCTATTCATGCTGAATTTCTCTTGACATGTGCAATGCATAATTATTTAAGAAATCTGTAAAAATAGATGTGAGAATTTTTCCCATAGATTAAAAGATGAATAGGGCATATTTTGCATGTAGATGTGTCTGTGTATTTATAAACAGATACAAAGTGAACATGATGGATGGTAAAGAATGAAGGGGACCTTGATAAATAGGTAGGCACAAAAGGGACATTGATGGACTGGTAGGTACAAAGGAGATCAATGAATAGCCAGATTCTCACTTGAGGAGAAAGCACACTGGATGAAAGGCAAGCATATAATTTGAACTATGTATATATTTTTGCTCGTTACTTTCAACTACACTGTTCATCTTCAGTGAGAACAGTTGCATTCTATTATGGGATAAAATGATCTGTGTGTTTTTTTTTTTGTTTTTTTTTTGTTAAAAATCTTTAGTTGTTTCATTCTGTCTAGCAAACTGGATATGACAATAAATGACATCCCAGTTTGAGGTATGATTATAAACTGCATCAGGCAGCAAGATCTCTGAATGGAAGGTTGTGAGGAGTGTGGGACCACTTAATTGCTGCTGTTCATAAATCCACCCTGTGTCATGGGTATTTATTTATTTTTTTTTTTATAAGCGTTTCACCCCGAGCAAGGCATGTCACTGCCACTACTGTGCAGGGGGCTACGTAGAGTGGAGAAAGGCTGGTTAAATATAGGAAATAACAGAGGGTGGGTGATAGGCGGGTGAGGATACCGAGAATGAGGGTTGGGTAGATGAGTGTTGTGAGAATAGTTGGAAGTTAGTGTGATAGGAGGTGTCTATTGACCCTACATTTAAACACCTGGAGATTGTAACTGTCGGGAAAGCAGACTTGTGGAAGGGAGTTCCACAGGCGGGAAGCGCGAGAAAAGAAGCTGTTGGAGTAGAATTTACGGTTACATCTTATTTGTTTAACTGTAAAAGGGTGGGACCCAGTTGCCAATCTAGTATCTCGTGTAAATTCGTGCTTGGGCGGCACCAGTGATCTAAGTTCATCGGAGCAGAAGCCATGAAAGTACTTTATCAAACAGCAAAACCTCTGATGAAGAGGTTTAGAGGAGTGTAGAACCACCTCTAAATTGCTGTTGTTTCCAGGTCTATCCCAACCCATGGTGTTAGCACTTGTTAGGATCCCAGCTAAGTGCAAATAGTTAACCCTGAAACTATAGTCAATACACTTCTATGTGAGTAGTTCCTTCAGGATGTAGGCAATCATGCTCTTCCACATTTTCCTATCACAGGTAGCTCTTAGCACACATCTTGTTATGCAACCCGAACTCCACTTTGCTATCCAGCTGCTCAGGCCCTTCAAATAAGTTACCTGATGCTTTCCCCTGTTTTTCTTTCTCGCCATCTGATCTCTAATTATCAGATTCTCCAAGCCTTCCTTCCTCATAACATGTCCCAGGAACTTTTCCTGATGCTCAGTATTAATTTCCTTTTCAGTTCCATCCTTAATAAAATCTCATTATTGCTCACGTGCTTGATCCATGATATCCACAACATCCTTCTGTAGAACCATATTTCAGTTGCTTCAAGTTTTTCTTTAATCTTTGATGATATTGTCCAACATTCACTGCCATATTGAAGAACAGACATCACATAGCAATCCAGTATTATTTTCTTTTTTTCTAGCAAAATTTTTCTGTCTCTTAATATTTTGCTCAGCTTCTGGAATGTGCCCTTGGCCATGCCAATTCACATTCAGATCTCAGTGTCGTACTTTCCATCTTTCATTAGAACACTTCCCAAGAACTTAAATTTTTGTACTTGCTTGATTTTAGTATCCCCAATCTGTATTTGGCATTTTGAGCTCCTCTGTTTGCTGATGATCATACATTTGGTTTTCTTGCAGTTTGTTTGTCGTTCTTTCTTTCAATCTCATCTTTTTTTTAGGAGGTCATATAGTTTTCTTTGTGTTGGCTATCAGCACTGTATCATCTGCATATCTTAGGTTTTACAGATTGTAGCCAACAATGATAAATCCTGGCATAATTTCTAGGGTCCTCCAATTTGTATAATAAATATAACATGCAATACATTTTAAAAAAAGTTACCTTCAATACATTTGACTTGTCTTGCAACAAAAGCCGTCTTTATAAAACAAATGTCAATGAAAGCTGATCTACAAACTGATTTCTTACAAAGAATGTATATTCTGTTCAGACCGACCTGTCCTAAAAATCTTGTCAGAATTCAATACCCAATAGAGGTTAATATGCTGTAAAACAAAAGCAAACTAAACAATTTTATTTTTTTGCAGTTTTTATAATTAAAACTTTTAATATTCAACCATTTCTTTTTGCAATTAATATTATGTAATATTTTCCATGTTTTTGTTTGTCTTTTTTTTTTTAAATATCTCTTGGGTATTAGTTGGAATATCACTGAAAACAACCAGAAGATGGCTGAAGTGGTTTAAAGTATTTGGAAAAACACGAAGGAAATTCAAAAACAAGAAAATTAATTTAAATTTTCTTTAAAACTTTTCTGTCAGAGCTTAAGGCAGTGATTACCTGAATTTTTGCTAGCATTTCCAAAATGAAAATTTTCTTATGTCTCACCAAATTTTATGTGGTGAAAACTAAATTTAAAAGTAAAAAAACTGGATTAAAATAAGATAAGTATGGATTCAAAGTCAGAAAAGTGTCCTTTATAACTCTCTCATTTAATTTGTGGACCCTAGTTACTATATTGTTAATACTTGATATAATGCAAAAATATTACAGTGATAGAATCAGTCAATAATTATAACTATTTATACTAGAATTTATGCATGTAATTATAAGTAATCCATAATAATTTAACTTTCAAAGTCATATTGATTTTTGCCATAATGATTTTTTTAAAACTGTTTGTAAATATTTGTCTTTAAACCATTCTGTTTCACCTGCTATCCTCTTCAGTCATATGTATGAGGTGCTTTACAACACGCCGTACTGTTTAAGCACAAATGGCTTAAGTCATGAAATGGCTGTTTTAAATTCAAAGTCCACTGTATATTGTAATTTGCCTAGTGCCAAAATTGCTGTTTTTATCAGTAGTTTTCTGGTAGAAAGGCATTTTAGGCAAGCATGTTTTTTTTGTCATAAAGTGCTCGATTAAATGATAGAGATAGTATTAATAGAATTAATGTGGAGAGGTTTTTTCTTTAACTGAGCAGTGTCTTAGTCATGCCAACTGTGATGTTTTGTAAAGGTATTATTTTAATGACTAAAACAATACTACTAAAATGAAAAACCTCTCTGTTTTAATATGGGATCCAATATGGATTGGAATTTGACAATGATAGAATAAAAAACAAATAAGAAATATAAATCTGACATGTTTCACTTTTATTCAAGCTTAATCAGCAAACGAGGAAGAAACAGTGCCATAAAATTAGCACTGCTTAAGTTAAATTCATGTAAATATGAAACCTGCTTAAACAGTGAAGATCAAACAACATATAAATAGAAAAAATTCAAATGATGCACTTACAATCAATGAGATTATGCAAAAGAAATTGAAATAATTAAAATCTAGGATAAGCTAAAACATACCTCAAAAAATAACAGATGACTCCCACTTCCCTCTTCACCTATCTTTACATTAACTCTTATGGCCTTTGCCATGCAAGCAGTCATGACACATGGTCTGAAGGGCACAGGAGTCATGAAACTGCATGATAACTATGCTTAAAGATACGCACAGACACACACACACACATATATATACATATATATTGTTTAATTACTTGGTTTTTGGTCATAATAAAATTAGACCAGTGCACATTTGTATTAAAAAGTGTTCATTACAATTATATTGTAGAACTTTTGAATATTTTGTATTTGTAAATGAGTAAGGTTTCTACAATGACTGGTATATTCAGGCAATAATAATTTAAATGTTCTATGTTCACTGAACATTAAATGTTCATCCTTTAATAATGGCTTATGTAAGCCGAAAGCTCAGACCTGATAAAAATCAACAATTATTGCAATTTCTTGTCGTCTTTCCATGACAACACTATCAAGCTAATCAGATCATACAAACGGATCTTACACAAAATAAATCGACAGAACTTGTCTATATTATTCAATGAAACCTGTATTAATATATATATATATATATATATAATTATATACATACACTTTTCACACACATATATATATATATATATATATATACACACACACACACACACACACACTCTTAAGTTATGAATTAAGGGGTACATTGGAAGATTCAGTTATAATGATTTTGCTTTCAGAACCAAAAATTGAGGTTGTAATAAATGGTAAACTTGAAAAAATAGAAAATAAAATAAGCAGTAGGTCTTAAGTAAAAGTGGGCAGCTTGGGCAAAAATATGAAAATTTTAATAGCCAGTCAAGCCCATTTGTTCCAGAAGGAAGCGAATGAATTTGCATCAGTGCTTGGCATTCAGTATGGCTAATTCTGCACAAGTTTGTATTACTATAAGAAAATTATATGTATAAGTAGTCTGATGGTTTAGTTCTCAAAGCTAAGTTGTTGGATCCTCATATGTCAAAGTCACATGTGCGCACACACACATGGAGAGGGTGTGATGGATAAACTGTCGTCTAAATTACACAAAAAGAAAATAACACTGACATCTCATTTTAACATATTTACCAGTATGTTGAGATAAAATAAAATCCCCATTGGCTTCAACCGCAAGCTCCAAATGACTCCAAAATCTTCTGCATTTCTTCTGGATGGTTTGAATGAAGTTAGTGAATGTTGACATAATCCCTGCCCTCAGTTGATCTTTCATATTACAGGGAGTTTTGTTGGTCTTTTGCTCAACTGCACTACCCACATAATAATCAAGGGAGTTGCAGTCTGCAGAGTTAGATGGCCAGATGTAAGGTGTGATGTGATCACAGAAATTGTCTGAGGGCCTTGGCAGGGTTATCCTGCTTGTGTGGCATGGTGCAGAGTCCTGTTGCCAGACATAATCTTGTAGCTTTTTTTTTTTTTTTTTGACCCAGGGCAGCATTACCTCTGATCCTCTGTGAGAAGATGAATGGAGGCAAAATGTCACCATCACGAGTGATCACTCAAAACACTTTCTCTATTAGACACTCTTTCCATATGCTGTGCACTGTCCTCAAATTGACACCCAAACACCCTGAAATGTTCATATTGGAGCTTCCAGTATGAATGCCATGCATTACAGCATGCTGTTTCAAAATTTGTGGCAAAGTGAATTACATCATGGTACACTTTTTTCACAGATGTTGCCCAGCTGACCCTACTATACTGTGCATTTAAAAAAATCAAAATCAATGTATGTAAAAAATATAAAATGGTAGAAATTTACCTATCACAACGTGTGTGTGTGTGTGTGTATATATATATATATATATATATATATAGCGGAAATGTTTGCATACATAATCTAGAGATATGAGTGTAGACATAGTCAGATTAATAAAAATTCCAGTCAGAAATTGTGAAGTTAGCTGTTTATAAAACCCACACATGTGCACACACCCACCCACACACACAAAAAAGACACTCAGAATTTCCCCAGACCTTCTCAACCTTCTGAAGTGGGTTATTTGTCAGGTTGAAAGTGGTTTTCAGCATTTACACCTGAATCAGTCAATAAAAATCTGACCTTGGCAATTGGGCTATCAATGTAGGTGAATGTGACACAAAATATTTCTTCAGCTCTACTGGTAGATTTTCGATTCTCTATATTTATTTTGGTCCTCTGCCGGAATAATATTGAGCAATTTTTTACATGAGCCCCCTGAAGACTATCAAAACTGCCAAACAGATTCACAAAAATAGACATTAAAATGCGCAGAACTGGTGGGTATGTGCACAGAAAAGCATTGTGCTCTGCATAACTTATAAGCTCTATTATACACACACACACATACATACATATATATATATATATATATATATATATATATAAAAATTAACAAAGATTAACAAAACTTAGTTATAAACAACCGATAATATAGGCTTGATTAAAACCTCGTTTAGACTGGAGGTCATTTGTGGTCGAGAGGTCCAAGACATCAGATCAAATTGTAGCTTCCCCTATGTAGATAGGGGTCACAGGTTTGAATCCTGCCAAATGACACACATTTTCATAATAAAAATTTATCATAAATAATCAGGCCAGTAGATATAAATATATAATACTGTTTAATTAAAAACAGAATATCTACTTAAATACGAGTATCAGTAAAAAATAATGTTCAAACAAATCATTTCACACACACACACACACATATATATATATATATATATATATATATATATAATTTCACGTAAGATACACTTTTTATTTTTAAATACACCAAAAATTTGTTTTGCACCCAATACAGCAATAATGCATACTAAGAATGAGAGATGACCGAGTGCTGTACTGGCAAGAATGAGAGATGACCGAGTGCTGTACTGGCAAGAATGAGAGATGACCGAGTGCTGTACTGGTAAGAATGAGAGATGACCGAGTGCTGTACTGGTAAGAATGAGAGATGACCGAGTGCTGTACTGGTAAGAATGAGAGATGACCGAGTGCTGTACTGGCAAGAATGAGAGATGACCGAGTGCTGTACTGGCAAGAATGAGAGATGACCGAGTGCTGTACTGGCAAGAATGAGAGATGACCGAGTGCTGTACTGGTAAGAATGAGAGATGACCGAGTGCTGTACTGGTAAACTATGGCATGAGATGAGTCCACTCAACATAAAAAGTGTTAATAGTAGTAAAATATTTGAAAACAAGCCAAATTATTACAGTAAATTGTGTTACTACTAATAAAATATGTATGGTAGTTTGTAATGTTTCCTAAAATACCAATTTCTGTTAGAATGCATTGAGTTTTTTTTTCTCCTTTGCGTGTTGTATACTACTCAGGGTGCCGAGTTGAAATTCCAGTTGAATTCCTTGCATTCACTTATGCACAAATACCTTTGGGAAAGGTATTAATCCATCTCTTCCCTCCAGTTATGGGTTAAATAATAGGACAGATTGGGTTCTATAGCCTTGGCTGGCAATCAGTCTACTGCAGAAAGCAATGGCAATCTACTGCGGGATGATCTTCTGCCCAGTCAGTCATGTCTCTTTCGAGACATGATCACCTAAAGCGTGTATCACGTATGGCACTTAACTGATTGATACTACTGGTAATATTCCATGAAACAATTTGCTTTATACTGTATCTACCATAATTATCTATAAGAATTCATTCACATTTATTGTACTTTATTTACAGTTTGTTTTGTTTTGTTTCTATGTACCTGAACTCACTGATACAAATTTACTAGCATTTCTTTTTCGCTTTGGCAGTTTTAATTTAGTTTCTTTTGAGGGTTAAAGCTACAATATAGGATTTCATACTTTCTTTCAGTAGACTGTTACCGGATCTGTTCAATTTGTACAGTGAGAATATTTTGAGAGCTCTAGATGCTATGCCAGGATTTATAGTCAGAGGCCACAATTTGAACAACATAAGATACACAGATAATACAGTGCTGATTGCAGACACAGAAAGGTAACTACAAGACCTCTGACAGAAGGTAGCTGAAGAGAGAGACAAAAAAGAACTACAAATAAACTTTAAAAAACTGAATGCATGGTCATCAGCAAAAAAAACAACCCAAAATGCCAAATACAGGTGGAGGATACTAGAATCAAACAATTATAAAAATTTAAATACCTAGTAAGTGTTCTAACAGGAGATGGAATGTGCGACACAGATCTGAAGGCAAACTGGCATGGCAAAGGATGCATTCGAAAAGCTGAGTAAAGTATTAAGACACAGGAAACTTTCACTAGAAACAAAAAAGAGAGTGCTAGATTGCTATGTGATGTAAGTTCTTCAATATGGCAGTGAATGTTGGACAATATCATCAAAGATAAAGGAAAAACTTGAAGCAATTGAAATGTGTTTCTACAGAAGGATGCTGCGGATATCATGGACCAAGCATGTGAGCAATGATAAGGTGTTGGAAAGAATGGCAACGAAAAGAAAATTAATTGTGAGTTCCTGGGATATGCAATGAGGACGGAGGGCTTGGATAACCTGATACCGACAGGCCAGATAGAAGGGAAGAAGAGACAGAGGGAATCAAGGGATTACATATCTGAAGGGCCTGAGCAGGTGGATGACAGAAAGAGGGTTGCATGATGTAACAGGAGAAAGTGTGCTAAGAACCACCAGGGATAGGCAGATGTGGAAAGCCATGATCGTCTATGTCCTGAAAGGACAGGGCACATCAAAGAAGTTACCATATTGTATCTGCAAAATCATACATCTTCCCCTACAAAACAACTTGAAAATATATTTCAATAAATGTTTGAAGAAACAGGCAATTTTCCCCACAAATTATCCTGGTAAAATAGGGATAAGTCTAGTGAGAAGGCAAATGCAGTGTGTGTGTGTGTGTGTGTGTATATATATATATATATTGTGTGTATTTAGGCAGCATTTTTTCATTGATGCATGTTTTGTTAAATAATATGAACAAGTTTTGTGTATCTTAGGTAAATTTTTTCATATTGTCTGATAAGCTTAATAGCATTATCATTAAATGATGAAAGAAAATCACAATATTGATATGTAATTTATTTTATAATCCAATCTAAGCTTTTTGCTTACATAAGCCATTTTCAAAGATTTCAAATGACATTAAAGTATAACAATTTACGGACAATAATGACAGTCTGTTTTTGTTGACATGGAAGATTATATATGTATATATAATCTCTATTGATTGTTTAATACTTAGCTTTTGGTCCTAATAGGGTTAGACCTATTTGTATTAAACACATTTGTATTAAAAAGTTTTCTATACAATTGTGGAACTTTTGAATATTTTTCATTTTTCATTTATATATTATATAATATAATTCTCATATATATATATATATATATATATACACATATGAGAGAGAGAGAGCTCAATCCAGAGCAATATTATATACTTAAAGGAAAATTTAACACATCATCTAAAGTGGTTATAAACTTTCATTTATTTCAACGGTTAAGTTTTTAGCACCTATCTCATCAGACCACAAATTACAACTGGTTTAATTTAATCAGAACATTAAAAAAAAAAAAAAAAAAAAAAGAACTCAAGCAGCATGACCCAGAAGCAAATTTTTCTGAGGTGTTACAAATGGTAAAGGTAAGAAGTAAGCTATTCATCAACAAGTGTCGTGATAGGTGAGACATGTCACCACAAACCAAAATAGATATCCCGACAACTGTACATATATCTATGCATGCACATACATGCATACATAAACTTTAAGATGAGTGGAAAAACTATTCTTAGCTAACACATTTCATTCTTGGGAATGAAACATGTCAGCTAAGAATAGTTTTCACTTGTCTTTTTTTATTCCTTTTGTTACTTTACACATGCACTCGATCTGAAAATAATTTACATATGCATCAGTCAGTCAGTTAATTGCCATATGTGATACACACTTGGGAAATTGTGTCTCTTTTGAGACATGACTAACTAGATAGAAGATTTTTCCAGCATTAGGTTGCCATTACTTTCTGCAGTAGATCAGTTGTCAATCAAGGCTAAAGAGCTCAATCTGTCCTGTTGTTGAACCCATAGCCAGAGGGAGAAGAAATGGATTAATACCTTTTCCATGGGTATTACATACATATATATATATATAATTGTTAAAATAATAGCATACTGCAACTCAAAAGCTATCAAGTTTTGATGCTCAGTGCACCATTATCAGGCAGTGAAATATAGTTCAGTTACAGGCTTTAAATATATATATATATATATATATATATATATATATATATATATGTATATATATATATAAATAAGGAAATTTAAAATGAAAAATATCACCATATTAGTTGAATGTAGTGAAATGGAAGATTATTATAACTTAAAAGATTTGTGGGTGTAGACTAGACCAATGATTACTGAGATATTAGTGTTGTAATGTATTGTATTGACAGGAGGAAAGGAAGTGTCAGTTGTATGAATTTAAATAAGGATGGAACAAATATGTTGTCAGTATATTATTTTAGATGTGACAAAATTGAAACGGTAAAATATTTATCATAAAGGGTATAGAAACCCAATTTTAATGTCAGGAAATAGATATAAAGTTAAAATGACTTGATTTTTCTGGCAGTGAAAGTAAGTATAAACAGCATTGCAACAGTTCATTAAGGTTAGGTTTAAGGTATATATATATATATATATATATATAAACTAAAAGGAGTAGAATAGAGTTAACTTTAGATATATTTACAGGTGTGAATTATCCTGTGGTGGCAGTAAGCAGTAATTTCATTATGTCAGTTTGATAAGTTATTTTTCAGGAATTGAATTCTTCTTCTTCTATGTGCCCTGTCCCTTCAGGACGTAGGCGGTCATGGCTCTCCACGTCTCCCTATCCCTTGTGGCTCTTAGTATGTTTGCTCCTGTTGCTCCTGGCAACCCCTGTTCCGTCATCCACCTGATCAGGCCTTGCAAATATGTTATCCACTGCCTTCCACTGTCTCTCCTTCCTTCTATCTGTCCAGTCAGTATCAGGTTCTCCAGGTTCTCCTTCCTCATTGCATGTCCCAGGAACTTCAGTTGTCTCTTTCTGATGCTCAGCATCAATTTCCTTTTTGTTGCCATTCTTTCTAACACCTCGTCATTGCTTGGGAATTGAATTACTTGGATATTATCTTGTAAACAAAGGAAACATTTTTTCAACTAATGATTAACATGTTCTAGCTTTTGTTAATATCTTCCATTTTACTGTAGGTGTATTAGTTGCATCTTTCAGTTGCCAGTAGTTTTTGGAAAGTGAGGTTGAGTTAGTATTTTATATTATTTTTTTTGGTTAAAGGATAGCTTATGCTGATACAGTCGCAACTTAAGTGTTTTTAGTACTTCCACTATAATGTTTGATAAGATTTGAATTTTCAATAGTAGAAATGCCAGCTTGTTAGGATATAGGATCTGAAAGGCACCTATTTTGCCGAGGACTTTTGTTTGGGTTACGACAACTGCAAGTTGTTGGATACCTACCAGTATATAAAAATGGAATGTTTCTATCCTCATAAATATGTAGACATTATCGGAGTAAAGAGTAGTAAAGTAGAGAGTGATTATACCGACTAACAGTGTATCTACTTAACACAGTGTGTATTTTGTACTTGTTGATATACTATTATTCCCAACCTCCATTTTGGTGATTATTCACAAATTTAAGGTTACAACACAAGTATTAGTGTTGTCATTATTTATAATAGGTTGGTTTTGAATGCTTTTGTTGTCATATTGTTTTAGTTTTATGTTTGGTATTATTATTCCTTAGCTTATAATATTTAATGTCATTGCAGTTATAACTGCCGTTTTTTAGGGCAGTATTGTAATGTTGACTGTGTTTATAAAAATGTCTTCAGTTGAGTAATTTTTGTTTGTGTCTTCAACAGAGTATGGTATGTGTTTAATAATAGATGGTGGGTGATTTGATTGAGGATGTATGTCAATACATATTTTATGTAGTGTGAGTATGTATTATTAACTAAATGTAGAGTAACATCTAGGAAGTCGGTTTTTTTTTTTTTAAGTTAATTCTACTATTACTTTAAGACTAAAGTTTTTCATTAGGCTATGTATTAATTTACAAATTCTCTCTACTTTAGAGTTCATAGAATTATGGACAAACATGAGGCTATTATCGCTATATAACTCAATGGCAGCTATATCAACATAACGATGTGCAATTAGATTGTGCAATATAAATAAACCTGTGAGATCTGATGATTCTGCAGAATCTTATGATACCATAGTAATAGGTCCTTGGAATTTGACTTTATCCTCTGTTCAGTAAATGTTAATGAGTGTTGGTTTTTCCTTTTTACCAATAATGCTGCCATTATTTTTATTATTTTTTGCATGTGGATGATATTTGTTTTAACAAGTACATTATGGATAGGGTTTGGTAGGTCTTAGTGTGGGTTTAAATAAGATCAAATTGAGCTAACAATGTGCTTACTGTGTTTAGTACATAACACACACTACTCTGCAAACATATATAGCACTATATATGACACACGATTCGCATGTGTATGTTTATGCAAGCCTCAGTGACTGTGTGTGTGTGTCCTTGCGCGCGCTGATGGGTGTACAAATATATATATATATATATATATATATATATGTCTGCATCTGTCGTAACGACAGATTTCCCCCACTTCCACATATGTCTGCGTCTGTCATGACGACAGATTTCCCCTGCTTCCACAAAAATACACAAATTATAACCAATTTTTTAAAAAAATTAATCAGTTTGTCTGACGATCGCAAATGCATGAAACCCAGGGTTACAAACTCACACACCTATCTATACGAATATGTCTGCTCTATCACTGATATTGAGCGCTTTTAAATAAGTACCATGCATATATAATATGTAAA
Source organism: Ascarosepion bandense (assembly GCA_037127315.1). Lineage (NCBI taxonomy): Eukaryota > Metazoa > Mollusca > Cephalopoda > Sepiida > Sepiidae > Ascarosepion > Ascarosepion bandense. Next base: position 2,877,682 of record JBBBDQ010000499.1, read on the forward strand.
CAATATATATAACAAATTGCATATATATATATATATATATATAATTATATACATACACTTTTCACATATAACACTATATATATTTATTAAACAGTATTTCTTTTCTTTATCTAATAGCCCAAATATTCAAGAAAACTTGTGAGAGAAAATTTGCACTAACAGGATTTAAATCTGCATTCCCTCCAAATACAAGTATCCACTAAAAAATCTTTAATTTAATATAAATCTGTTGAAGATAGATACACACATCAAAGTTGGACTTACATGTCCACACAAAATATTTTTCAGTGGTACATAAGACCAATTAGCATGTAATATGTTGCAAAAACAAAATTGGCATTTTCTTGAATCTACCATAAATCTGCAGGAGGTAGTTTGAAGATCCTCTTCTTTTAACACAGGCTCTAACTTCATTATCTAAGATTCAGCATGCTTTTAAGTCTTAAGCTACACAAAAACGTGCTTTTTTCATGCAGAAACATCTAGTATATCAAAATCTGATATTCACGTTGAAATAATTTTAAGGATTATATAACTATATGAATTTAATTATGCTACTAGATTGGCATACTGGTTTCACACTTTTACTTTTAAAATAGTTAAATGTAACTGCCGCTTGTCTTGCACTTTGCACCTGTAAGAATACATTTTGCTGCTTGCTTCCCTGATAGCTATAATCTCCAAAAATGTAAATACAACATTAATTGCTGTTTTCCATCTTCTTGAATCCCATTCATCTTTTATTCTTTCCTCAATAATACTGTACACAGTCCCTTATTTCAATGTAATTGCCTGCACACTAGTGATAGTCCCACCTTGCTTGCGGTGAAATGATTGAAAAGAAACAAAACAGATAAGCAAACAGGTAAAAGAATATATGAACCACATGCAGGTAAAAACATGAGATCTATACACATGAAGAATGTGAGATCCACAAATTAAAAAAATGGGAAATAAAAAATTTGTGTGTGTATGTATATATACACATATATTGTTAAAAAAAACAAACAACAAAGATTTTATTAATTTTTGATTTTATTTTTCCATTACTCCTACCTTTCCTTTTTTGCAAGATAATAAAGAATGTTCCATAATTATTGACTTTCCAAGTGGTAAATATTACATCTTCGAAAATGGCCAGTGTAGTCGCTGAAAGCACTTGGGAAGTCAATAATTATGGAACATTTTTACATTCCTTATCTCAAGCAAAAAAACATGTAAGAAGACTGGAAAAATTTAAATAAAAAATGAATAAAAATCTTCCTTATCAGTTGTTTTTAACATAATATGCACAAAAGAAAGATTGATGCTCACATATAAATACACACACACACACCTAAAAAAAAAATTATTATATAATACAAAATTAGATCTTTTTTCTACTCCATCTGGTTAATGACTAGAAAGCATTGTGTTCATCTTGTATCTTAATATTCATCACTCTATTAATGTTAAAATTTAAAACTAAAGGCTTTTAAGCTAGTTTCAGCCAAAAGCCTAATTGAAAATATTGACACCAACAAATCATGAATTTGAATTATGCCTTTGTTGACTTCTACCCCTTTTTTCACCATAAAATCTTGGAGATAACATTTAATTCAAATATTTGTAGGGTTCTCAGTATGAGATTTTAAGTTCAGTTAAACGAAAAAGTTCAAATTTGACTAAGCTAATGTGAAACACTCAAAGTAAAGTTTCAATTTTGCATTATACTCACTTGGTAAATCAAAGCCTTAACTGTTTTATTTAGTCAGCTATCTCAGACATTCATGAGCCTGTCACAGTCATGTATCAAGGTCAGGCATTCATTACATTGGCATTGTGTGTAATAACATAGCTGGTCAATATAAGTGATTGCCGGGCAATCAGCCTGTCTTACACCATAGTTAGATGTCCAGAATAGTAGAACACTTGTAAGTTCTTGTTTTGTTTACCAGTAATGACCTGCAAAGTGCATTCTGCATTCATCTAAGGTTGTAGAAATATCAGGGATGGGTCTATAGAGCTGCAATTTAGTGGGATGTTGTCTCCAAGAAAAGTTAAGCATATCTCTTAGCATCTAAGTGTCTTTAGGGTGGCATTGTGTGTAATAACATAGCTGGTCAATGTAGGTGATTGCTGAACAATCAGCCTGTCTTACACTATGGTTAGGTGTCCAGAACAGTAGATCACTTGTAAGTTCTTTTGTTCGCCAGTAATGACTTGCAGAGTGCATTCTGTATTTTTGCAAAAATATCAGATAGATCCATAGAGCTGGAATTTAGTGGGATGTTGTCTCCAAGAGATGTTTAAAAGATTCCTACATTATTTACTTTGTTTGAACTGTTGTCCTCATCTTTACTGCCATGTTTACGTTTTAGATGTTGTGTGCTTCAGCTTAAGGTGCTAGGAATTTTTAACTAAACCCTTTATTTCAATCACTGAGATATATCATTCTCATTCCTGAATGCCATGTAGTTATCTCCCTTCAACTCCACTCTCTGTGTTATTTGTTCATCACTGCTGTAGCCTCACAACACTTTGGGTCAAGTTACTGCAACTAACTAATTCCTATATCCACTGAGTTGTGTGTATAGATGAAATATATTTAGAAGTAGAGACAAACACAAAAGATTTTTAATTTTGAAATATTTTAAAAATATTTTAATTTAAGTTTAAATTGTAAAATTTTATAAGTATTTCAAATATGTGATACTTTTAAAATGCAAGACCATTCTCTGTGATGTTATTCAGTCAGTTAAGTGCTATACAGGATACGTACTTGGGGATCATGTCTTTTGAAAAGAGACGTGCCTGAATAAGCAGAGGATTTTCCTACAGTAGGTTGCAATTACTTCCTGCAGTAGCCTGGTTGCCAACCAATCTGTCCTGCTATTCAATCCATAGCTGGAAAAAGAAGAGATGGATTAATAACTTTCCCAAGTGTATTTAATCTATCTAAACTTATAAGTGGAACTTTGTCTCTGTGTGTATGTGTGTGTCCATTACCTATAGACTCCAAAATGGCTGAACTGATTTTCTTGAAAATTTACAGTTGTACTATAAGCATTTGCGAGTCTTTTTAGCTAAGTTTTGTGTTGAGGTACCCCCTAATAAATATCAAATCGATAATCGAAAAAATCGGGTTATAGAAGGAGTGGTGTGATTTTAATCAAATTTGATACACTTATAGACAAAGACATAAGAAACAGTATTCAGAAGTTTCAAGGTTGCAGTTCTTACAATAGTGCAGAAAATTGATAATATATATATATATATATATATATATAAGGCAAGATGTTTGGGTGTCTCTCTGTTTATCTGCCTGTATGTCCTTTATACAAATCCACAATTTTTATCCGATTCTCACCAAACTTCAAAATTTGACTTACATCCATTCATTTTTCTTTCAGTCTACAGTTTCACTTTAACTGGAAACAACTATTCCTTTTTTAGTCTTTTGTGCCAACATCCAAAGAGTCTGAGCTCCAGCAACATGGATTAGTTTGAAAGCTTTCATTACACCTGAGCAACACAGGGCTATACTGCTAGTTTGTGCATAAGTGAATGCAATGAAATCAACTGGAATCTGAACTTGGCTCTCTGATTTCTCATTCCAAGTGGATATCCACAGCCCCACAACTTAGCAACTACAAAAAGTCGGTGTCCATAGCTATGACCATTCTTGAGATATGCAATGAAAGATAAAAGGATTATGTCATTGATGATGCAACCCACATCTATTTTTATATAATATAGGTTAGGTGCAGAATTGTCATGAAACAAATTTAATTTTCATAAAACAAATTTATTCAAGACTTAGATGATTGATAATCAAATTGAAAATGTTATGTTTTTGAACTCAAGCGAAAAGTATGTTCAGTGAATGAATTCAACATGGTGAATTTATTGATAATTCATATTTCGACATCAAAATAATGTGTTTCATGAATAAATTTGCTTTCATTAGCAGTTTGTCTGACATTTTTATCTCCTATGTAAAAGAAATGTATTAAATATCTAATCTACACAAAGAATTTTATATATTCTCTACACACTTGATGCTTTGAAAGTCTTAATAAGTCTGAATTTGTTTGAAATCGTTCTTTAAAGCCGATATTAAAATAGTTAACATTAAATGAAACAAATTCAATATGGCTGAAAATATTGACAGAATCATTTATATTGTCTTTGATCAGTTATGCAAAGATAAACTAAATGGAGGGAAGTTAAATGTTATAAATAAACAGGAGATGGTAATGAGGGAAGAACATAAGATTATGAAAAACAAATCATCTTTTATTCACCACTTCAATCAGTTGGATATTCTTTCTTTCTTTTTTTTTGCTTGTTTTTTTTTAACATCAGGTGCAGTTACAAATAAGAAAAAAACAAAAGCTTTTTGGTAATTATAAAAAGTTTTATGAAATTCATCAGTTCAATTCAATTTGAATTTTCTCTTTTTCTATATTGATTGATAGGCATGTTTTTTTTGTTTTTTTTTTACTTGTCAGTTATTTACAGCTAAAACATATTTTGGATTTTATTTAATCCATAGAGGGGGATAGAATTCTCATTCCACTGCCTCAGTCCAGGGATATCACTTAGTTCTTATTTTTAGTACTGCTCATTTATTGTACACCCATTTCTAGTGAGTAAAAAGTTCCACTAAATACAAGTACTATATAAAAGGTAAGATGTTTGTGTGCATGTGTCTGTCTGTCTGTCTGTCTGTCCATTATACAAATCCACAATTTTTATCCAATTCTCATCAAACTTCACACAAATATTCTTTAGGCTTCTGGTCAGGTCATGGGCTACTTATTTTTTTTCGATTCTCCTCCAATATCAGAAATCAATACCCCAATATCCAATCAGGTCTGATCAATCTCAGGATTTAAGCCCTTTTATCTTGGTTCTTCCTGCAGAATTTGCTTTAACTTGGTAAAATTATCATTTTTAGTCTCAAACATTAGTAGATCTTCTCAGACGACTCATTTTCCTTGATATTCTATCGAAACTGATCAAAAACTGATGTTCAGCCATCAATATGGCTCATTTTCTCCAATTTTACTCCCAAAGGGTACAATAAGTTTTCATGGACTTACTTAGGTTAGTTTATCCTTGTGTTCTTCAGAAACGTCTTGTTTAATCCATCTCTGGAGGAAGAAGGATGATAATTTTCTCAATGATATTTGCTTGTAAATTCCATCTTGCAAATAAAGAAATCAACCATCTGTCCATGCATGGAATACTGCTGTCATATATGGTCAGGCTCCGCTGTCCATCTCAGTGTTCTTGACAGGCTCCAAAGGAAAATTAGTCATGTGATAGGTACCGACTTGGTAGCTGGATTTTAGCCACTTTCTCACCAATGGGATGTGGCTTCTCTCTTTCTTCTATAAATATTTTCAAGTCTTCTCCGATGAACTTAAGTCAATGGTGCCCCTGCCACATGAGTTGACTCATGCAACCAGACTAGCAACTGGGTCCCACCCACTCACAGATCAACCAAATGCAGCCGACATTTCTGCTCCAGCAGCTTCTTTTCTCACATTTCCTGCCTGTGGGACTCTCTTCCATATTCTTGCTTTCCTGACGGCTACAACTGTAATATAACAATCCCGCCCCACCCGAGGAAAGGCTGATGCAAGCGGGGGTGTTTTCCGGTCGTTGAAAGGAACGGATGTTTGTTTGACCTTATTTCCGGCAGTAGCGGAAATGGCTACAAGAGGCAGACAGAACAGGTGTCTCTGAGAATTGCGTGCGTGGGCGAGGCAAAATCCGGAAGTACCGGTTTGGAGATTATAAAAAGACCTCGGCGCACGGATTTCAGGAGAGACACAGAGAGAGACGAGACAGAGACAGACGAGAGGACCAGACCAGAGGAGCAACAGATACGACGACCCCCCCGTCAACCCTTAGAAGCGCGCTCTCTCACTCTCTGTTCCCTAGGCTACACGGTTCATCGTCATTAATAAAACTATAACTTATATTTTTATATATATGCGTGTTTGTTGTTTGTCACTATATAACACAACCTCCAGGAATTTAAATGCAATGTCAATATCTATCTCTTAACCATTTCACTCCATTTCTTTCTACATCACCTTGTATATCTTTTCCTTTCTCTCTACCTTTACAACTGTCATCACATCTGTATTCCCATTCATCTCTTACCCCCTTCTCTGACACCCCCTGTAACTGGTTTGTCTTTCTCTTTAGTTTCCTCCTTTCTAATCTTTTTCTCTTATGTAGCCCCCTGTGCATCAGTGGTGTCACTCCTTGCTTGGGGTGAAATGAATAAAAAAAAAGTGAAAGTAACAAACTTGACAGGAATTCAAACTCGGCTCTCTTGTTTCTCACTCACATCCTTTGAAAATCAGTCAGTTATTTGCCATACATGATACATGCTTGGGTGATCATGTCTCTTTCAATCTATGACTGACTAGGCAGAAGATTATTCCACAGTAGTTTGCTATTTCCTTCTGTGATAAACTGGTTGCCAACCAAGGCTACAGAACACAATGTCCTGCTATTTAACTAATAAATAAAAGGAATTACATTATTTTGAGTTTCTGTGTATGACGGTACACTGCATCCAGCAGCAAGGCCTGATTCAGAGGTTGTGAGGAGCATGGAACCATCTCTTAATTTCTGCTGTTCTCAGGTTCACCCTGACCCGAAGTGGTAGCACCTGTTAGGGTCTCCACAATGGGCAATTAGCTGACCCGTAAACTGGAGTTAAAACACTACAAAAGTATAAAAATACACTTTCATAGAAATACAGACATAAAAATACTTTTATAGAAAAATATACATTTTTGAAGGAAAAGTATTACCAACAATATATTGTTGAAAAAAATATTATTACCATAACACATTTTTGAAGGAAATTCTCAGCAAAACCTTTTTGAATATAAAAAAATCTGACTAAATCAACCTTCTCACTATAACCATATCTAAACTTATTTATAAATGGAACTTTGTTTTTGTGTGTGTGTCTGTTACCTATAGACTCCGAATCGGCTGAACCAATTTTCTTGAAAATTTACACAGTTGTACTATAAGCGTCTGCAGGTGTTCTTAGCTAGGTTTTGTGTCAAGGTACCCCCTGATAAATATAAAGTTGATAATCAAAAAATCGGGTTATAGAAGGAGTGGTCTGATTTAAATCAAATTTGATGCACTCATAGGCAAAGACATCAGAAACAATATTCAGAAGTTTCAAGGTTGCATTTCTTATAATAGTGCAGAAAATCGATTATATATATATATATATATAGATATATATAAATATATAATGTAAATATATATATATAAAAGACAAGATATTTGTGTATGTGTTTGTTTACCTGCCTGTATGTTTGTATTTTTTCAGCCCTTTTATTTTAGTTTTTGCTTCGGGTTTGGCTCTAAGTAGGTATAGTTGTATTTCTTAGTCTCAGCTATGATACCATTTACTCAGAGGACTTATTTAGCCTTCAAATATCAGTTTACGATGAAAAAAACGTATTTGATATCGATACCAGGAAATCAAAATTTGACTTACATCCATTCATTTTTCTTTCCATCTACAGTTTCACTTCAACTGGAAATAACTATTGCTTTTCAGTCTTCCGTGCCAACGTCCAAAGAGTCTGAGCTTCAGGACCATGGATTAGTTTTAAAGCTTTCATTACACCTGAGCAATGCCGGGCTATAGTGCCAGTATTAAAAAAAAAAAAAAAAGAAAAAAACCTTAAAACCCCATATTTTTGGTATTAAATAACCCATAGAGTTTGATATGCCGTTAAACAAAACTCAAACATTATTTTGAGCCATCAGTACATTGATGCATTTCTTTTAAAAAGCATGGAAAGAATAAACTTTAATGTACTGATTCTTGGAAAAATTCCTAAAATTAAAACAGCACAATTATTTAGCAATTAAGTGTAAATAGAACAAAAATGCTGTTTTCACAGGATACATTAGACCACATGTTTCTCTTATTTTGTGTGCCTACAAATATTAACAGAGCTTAGAAAGCAAGTTTTCACTCCTCATCTGTATTCCCCAGACACTTTTTTTTCTAAACATTACTATTTATTCTGTTCTGAATGGAATTCTCTCAATGAAAAGCTTTAATTCCCTGAAGACTGAAAAGGCTGTTAGATCAGTTCTTTGCTTAGAAAGATAAAGTTCTGGGAAAAAGGCAGGATGAAAGATGGCAAAAGATAGTGGTGTAAAATGGAAAATATATGGCTAAAAAAGTTAATGTTTGAAGTTTTAAAAACTTGTCTTTTTCTTTTAATTAACATTATTTTACACTGCCCAATATATATATATATATATATATATTACAGAAATTAACAAAGATTAATGAAACTGGTTATAAACAACCAATAATTTGAAATGATTTGTTTGAACATTATTTTTGATCAATACTCGTATTTAAGTAGACATTCTGTTTATAATCAAACAGGATTCAAGCCTGCAATCCCTATCCACATAGGGGAAGCCATCATGTGATCTGGCTCATCTAAGACCTCTCGACCAATAATGACAATCTTAATGATGGATTAATTTGACTTCATTTAGACTGATCTTCATTCATGGTCGAGAGGTCTAAGATGCGCCAGATCACTTGGTGACTTCTCCTATATGGCACATTTCTTCAGGACTATGACTGGGATTCCGTCACCGCCGCTTGCTTTGTGTGGGTCAAGTTGTGCAATTATCTTGGCAACCAGCGAGGGTGTAATGTGGACGCTATTTAGTTGAGCCTTAGTTCTGGGTGGGAAGTCGGGTGTAGGTATTCCTAACAAGTCCAGTGTCGAATTGGTGGAGAATCTACGGGCAAAGCATTCAGCCTTGTCCGCTGGGTAGGTGAGAACTTCAAACTCATTGATTAGTGGAGGTATTGAAGTCTTGTTCTTGTTGAGCACGCTTTTGCAGAGACGCCAGTAATCTTTGGAGCCAAACTTAGAGGATGCTATGCGTTGCCTCATTCTGGTAGCAAACGCCCTCTTAACTTCGTTCAGTACTTTTTTACACTTGTTCCGTGCTGAGGTAAAAAGGCGCCTGTTTTGGTTCGACGAACAGCTTCAATAGAGCAGGAAGAAATGGTTCCGGTGGGCAATGGCAGCCGAGCAAACGGATGAGAACTAGGGGGACGAATTTGATTTTAGTTGGAATTTCCCTGGCTGGGATAAAAGCATTGATGCCAGCCTTAACCCAAGAGAAGACCTCGGAGACACAGTCTTCGACAGGAAGATGGAAGACGTTGTTCCAGGGGACGTCGCAGAGGAAGTCTCAAAATGAGTCCCAGTCTGCTCTCTGGTAGCAGTATGATATTCTGCTGGTCTGGTTTTCTTGGGTAGAGTTAGCGCAGATTGAGATGTTGACAGAGACTACGGCGTGGTCAGAGTTTCCGAGGGGGCAGAGTTGCCTGGTAGTGCAGGAGTCTGGAATGGAGGTAAAGCAAAGGTCGAGTAAAGAGTCCCTTCCGTTAGGGTTATTAGAGAAATGTGTGAGGAAGTCCACCACTTGCGTTTGAGCTTGGGTTATTGAAAAATACATGGTGCGGATCCCAGCAAGGTCGGTGGCTGAGTTTTCAAGCCACTTGGTGTGGTGGGCGTTAAAATCACCAAACACAAATATATGGGCCAGATGGGTGAGAAGAAATGGCCCTGTTGATATTAGTAGAGATGCAATCAAGTACCGTACAGTCAGAGGAGGAGGGGGAGTGGTAGAGGAAGAAGAGATAGCTAACCGAGCTTAGAAGTGAGAGACGGAAGAAAGAATGATCCAGGGATTCAAGAGATTTGACCCTGGCTAGGGGGAGTTGTTCGCTGACATATACACCAAGCCCATGCATATGGACATTGGAGTCCTTCCTGAAGAGGGGAAGGTAACCAGGAACAAACAGCTCCAAAGAGGGGATAGAAGGGTCAAGATTAGTCTCACATATAGCTAAGATATCGGGTGAGTTAGTTAGAAGGAATGATTCTACACTATTAAAGTTACTGCGAATACCTTGTATGTTTGTGAAGGAAACACAGATAGGCTTGGGCGATTTATGACTAGCTGGTTTAGTCTTAATGTTTTGTTTGTTTAATTTCATGCTGGTTATAGTTGTGGATAAAGAGAGGTCTAGAGTAGGGTCAGATGGTCGTTAATTGCAGCAGGTGAAGGATGGTGAATGACGCCGCCTGCAGCATAATGTGGCCTCGGGGTTGCCCATCGGAAATTCATGCAGGGACGCCCGTCAATGCACGAAATGGCACTACAGGAACCCCGATATTATTCAACTGTTGATCAGAGCAGCCTCTCAAGATGCTACGCAAGAGTTCGGGCTCCTAACTACCAGTCGGAAGCAGCAACCAGGAAACTGTCAACCTGGTACCCTCAGAATGAAGAGACATTGCCGCCATACTCACCAACTGCAAAAAGCTTCCAGCCGAACCGACATAAAGACCAAAGAAGAGAGAGATCAACTGGGAACCCCTTCCTAAACAAGAAACAAGGTAATCACCTCTACTCCTGTCCAAAAGAAGGTGGTGGAGTGTGAGACCGGGCGATAGTAGGTACTATCTACTCCAATTAAAAAAAAAGAAATGTGTGACTGAAGTTTACTAAATTTTAATTTAGTATAAGTTGAACCTAAATTTGATAATTAAAAACAATTTACACAATCATAGTCGCAGTGCATTACAAGAGCAACTAGTAGAGAACTTAGGTTAGTAACAAAACAAGAACAAAAATTAGACAAAAAAGATAAGAACCAAAGGAATAAAAAAAAAAATTTCAAAAAATACAGCAAAATAAGATCAGACTGGCTAAAACTTACCAGTTGCAGGCTGACTGACAGAAAAAAGTTAAGAAAATTTCAAAAATTATCTTCATTTTGTTTTCTCCATTCAGTTCTGGAAAGTTTAAGCTGCCTCTAAGTAAGCAGTAACAGATATATATATATATATATAATAATATTAACTATAGTAATAACAATACCAATAGTAACAGAACTAACTCTACCAAAACTAGTATTAATCAAGCTATAATTTAAATCGTTTTGTATAACCCACCGAGAACAAACTCAGAGGGAAAATAAGAGGAAGCAAAAAAAGAAACAAACGAAGTACATGAACAAAAAGTCAAGCACTCGTAAGAAAGAAAAAAACCCAAGATGAAAACCCTAACACTAAAGTGCTCAATACGAAGGTAGAGCAAACAAAGACAGAAAATCTAAGCAAGAGCCAACAACCGACCATGGTTTCGCCTAACGGCTTGTCGGGGAAATTGGCCAAGTTCCCTGATGAGCCATTAGGCGAAACCATGGTCGGTTGTTGGCTCTTGCTTAGATTTTCTGTCTCTCTCTCTCTCTCTCTCTCTCTCTATATATATATATATATATATATATATATATATATATATATATCTTCCTTAAATTTATCAAGAATCTCTGAATATATAGCTGGAGAACTAGACCAGATGTTGCAGCTGCCTTCAAAGCATGGATGAATAGTAGACTACAGATTCTAGTGAGAAACATTGTCAAGAATGACATAGTCTGCACCTAAGAAAGTTGGTTAACTAAGTAATTGATTCAATATACTCTTTCCACTTTGTCAGATTATATGCATAATTATATATACGAGCATGGAGGCATAGTGAAGCAATGGATAGTTGCTCGGCTTAAGAAATCAGAGAATTGAGTCCAAAATCCAGTTAGATTCATTTCATTCATTTAAGTGCTAATACCTTTGGGAATCATATGAATCATCTCTTCTACAAATACTTTCATGGTTTCTGCTCCAATGAACTTAGCTCATTGGTGTCCCCATGTATGAATTTACTCAAGCTACTAGGCTAGCAACTAGGTCCCACCTTTTTACAGTGAAACCAATAAAATGTAACTGCAATTTCTACTCTAGCAGCTTTTTTTTTTTGCACTTCCCACCTGTGGAATTCCCTTCTTATACCTGCTTCCCTGACAGCTACAATCTCCAAGAATTTAAATGTAAGTTCAATAGTTATATCCTATCTCACTGACTCGCATTCTTTCTCTCAAGCTCTTTTCTCTTATCCACTACACCCCCATCACACCAATATTCTCATTTTTCTCTTACCCACTTCCTGACACCCCCTATAACCTTCTCCTCCTTTTTCTCATCACTTCCCCCTATGTAACTCCATGTGCAACAGTGGCAGTAAACTTACCTTGCTTGGGGTGAAATGATTTTTTTTAAAAAATAAAATAAAATCTCCTTTCCTGCAAGCTATGGGCAAATAACAGAACAGACTGGGTTCTGTAGCCTTAAGTAGCAGCTGGTCTAGGAGAAGGAAAACTCCAGACTGGAGAAGGGTTGGGTTATGCCAGGTTGTCTTGCCCAATGAAACACCACTTCTACTGTGGCTACACTACATGTTGTGCCCTTCTGACTTCAGGGAGTCAAAGGATATCTGGAACTGGATTTACACTGCTGACTTAGAATTTTATTTCCATTTTGTTGGGTTTTATTTAAATCTTACTGCATTGATGGACCCTTAATAGGGAAAGGCAGTGTGCATTATTTCTGACAGGTTTTTAGGATTTGACAATGTTGGTCCAAAATAGAATCATTGGAGTAAAATTAGGTTGATTTTTAACAGGAATTTTTCCAAGGATACATATCATGCAAGATGTTCTGTTTTGTAATCCCTTGCTCATATCTTCAGATGAATTTAAATAACTACAATCTTAATTCCCAAGAACAAAAGAATATGTTGCTTGATGCAGTCTTTGATGCAGGATGACAATTCTTAGGCACTGATTATTATACATGCATAGCAAATAATTATGCAAATCGATATAAATTAAAATTTCAGAGTTTTTTGGAACAAACTCTTTTTCTTATGGAAGGTTAATATGTGGTCATAAAGTGGAAAGTATTAGTACAACTTACCTAACAAGTTTATACAATGAATGACAGAAATGGGATTGGGAGAGATAGCCAAAAGAAAAACCTTACTAAAAATTACAAAGGATAAGAATTTATAGAAAACCATGATTTTCTATGTTCTAAAGGGATAAGATACAAGAAAAAAGAAATTGCAGCTTATTTCATTTTAGATATGCAAAGATGATTTCAAGAGAAAAAATATTAGTTATTTTTTTTAAAATTGCAAACAAAAACCAATTTGGACAATATTACTAAATACTCGGTTGTGTCCTTTCAGAATTAGTCATGGCTCTCCACAGCATCCTGTCTTATGTTACCCACAGCAATACTTTCCTTTTTTATGACCACATATTTATATTGTATGTGTTTCCTCATCCTTTTGTACAAATTTGTGAAGTATGTTATTCTTTGCATTTTTTTATCATGCATTTAAGTCAAAGTGTCAAATTCTCTAAGCCTTTTTCTCATTTCATATCCAAAAAAGCAGTTTCTTTGTAGTTACTATTCTTTTTTTAAAAGTGCAAGAGAAATAAAAATCATTATCTCTCTTGCACATGCAATTTTAAATGTTACATGCAAAACAAATATACAAATAAACTTTATAGGACAAGATTTATTTGTATCTTAAAAAGTATTTTCAAAAATTAGTAAAATTATCTTGGACATATGATTGATAGCAGGTTAATTAAGCTTTATTCATTGAACTTCTAAACATTTATTGGAGAAACAGTCCAGATTCGCTGTTTTATGGTGTGGGGAAACCTTTTCTTTTTCTAAAATAAGAAAAACCCTTAAATATGAGATTTTTATACTTTATGAAAATTGAGAATTTTTAAAAAAAATATTTTAACTTGTTTCTCAAAGTAATATCTTTCAAGGTTTGCCTCAATTTCCTTTCATTCACCTGCATTTGTTCCTAATATCTTCAGACATTTAAAGAGCTGGTATCTTTTCAAGCTAAGCTAACTTCAAGATAATCTGTGAGAAAATTTTAAGGATATTTTTTCTTCTTTTTTTTAATATAGATTTTCTTTGCGTTCATTATTATGCTTTTCTAGAAAACAGCTCTGAAAAGCTAAGAAACAGCATTCTCTTTCTTTAGAGGATTTATATTTAGAATATTTTCCTCATCTTTATTGTTTTTTTGTTTTTTTTTATATATAATCGTTTCACCCCGAGCAAGACATTTCACTGCCACTATTGTGCAGGGGGTTACACAGAGGGTAAAGTGGTGAAGAAGGATGGTTAGACATAGGAAATGTCAGAAGGAGGGTGATAGACGGGTAAGGATACCAAGAACGAGGGTTAGGTAGATGGTGAGAGTGTTGGGAGAATAGATGCAAGTTAGTGTGATAGGAGGTGTCTATTGACCTTACATTTAAACTCCTGGAGATTGTAGCTGTTGGGAAAGCAGACATGTGGAAGAGAATTCCACATGGTGGGAAGCACGAGAAAAGAAGCTATTGGAGTAGAAATTACGGTTACATCTTATCAGTTTTACTGTAAAAGGGTGGGACCTAGTTGCTAATCTAGTATCTCATGTACATTTTTGTTCCACTGTCTGTTTTTAGGGATGCCATATTCTTGATCTGATCAGTTATTTCTTACTCTGTTTCCACTGAGTTCACAGGGGTCGACCCAAATATTGAACTCAAAACTACTGTCACCAAACTTATGAGCCAATGCTTTAGTCTAAATAGGACAATTTGCTGTAGTGAACTTGGAGCCTTAAATATAACTTGTCTAGATAAAGCATTATGTACTTGTCAGTTAAGTGAAATACATTATACACACACTTGGCAGTTATGTCTCAAGATACCTGACTGATTGGGCAGAAGATGATTCTGCAGTAGGTTGAAATTACTTTCTATTGTAGACTGGTTACCAATCAAGGCTTCAGAACCCAGTCTGTTTTGCTATTTAACTCATAACTGGAGGGAGAAGTGACAGATTAATACCTTTCCCAAGGGTATTTGTGTGTAAGTGAATGCAATGAATTCATTTGAAATTTAAAATCAGCTCTTTGATATCTTGTTCTAATCCAATATCTACTGCCTAACAATACAGAGTCTACTTGTATTTAGTACTAGCAGTATAGCCCGGCTTTGCTTGGGTGTAATGAAAGCTTTAAAACTAATTCCATGGTCCTGGAGCTCAGACTCTTTGGACATTAACATGAAAAACGTAGGTTGTTGAAAGGTTGATCTCGAAGCCATAGAACTTCTCCAACAACAAAACCAGCATGCAATGCAAAGAGAAAGGAGGTGAGAGGAAGTGCACTCATGGATTACTTACACTGTGCCAGGCCACAGCTGGCAATGGGGACTAAATAAGTCCTCTGAGTAAATGGTATCATGGCTGAGACTAAGAACTAAAATTATACCTACTTAGAGCAAAACCCAAAGCAAAAACCAAAATAAAAGGGCAGAAAATTTTAATTTAATCAGACCCAATAGGATATCAGGGTATCAATTTACAATATCAAAGTCAAATAAGCTATACAAGGATAAACTAACCTAAGTAAGTCCATGAAAACTTATTGTACCCTTTGGGAGTAAAATTGAGAAAATGAGCCATATTGATGGCTGAATATCAGTTTTTGATCAGATTCAATAGAATATCAAGGAAAATGAGTCGTCTGAGAAGATCTACTAATGTTTGAGACTAAAAATGATAATTTTACCAAGTTAAAGCAAATTCAGCAGCAAGAACCAAGATAAAAGGGCTCAAATCCTGAGATTGATCAGACCTGATTGGATATTGGGGTATTGATTTTTGATATCGGGGGAGAATCGGAAAAAATAAGTAGCCCATAACCTGACCGGAAGCCTAAAGAAATTTTGTGTGAAGTTAAATAAAAATTTGATTAAAATTGTGGATTTGTATAATGGACTGACAGACACACATACACATAAACACCTTACCTTTTATATATATATATATATATATATATATATATAGATTTAGTACTTGTATTTAGTGGAACTTTTTACTCACTAGAAATGGGTGAACAATAAATGAGCAGTACTAAAAATAAGAACTAAGTGATATCCCTGGACTGATGCTGTGGAATGAGAATACTATCCCCCTGTATGGATTAAATAAAGAGTTCAGTATCAGAATTCCTGGTAGGTTACTCAAATTAATGTACCCTAGAAGGTGGCTAGAGAACACAATGATTGAATCATTGTGATAATAACAAGATGAGAACATGTGGTATGTTAAGTTCCATACACAATACACGCTTTGGGCGATCATGTCTGAAAAAGACATGACTGACTGGGTAGAAGATTTTCCTGCAATTACTTTCTGTGGTAGACTTGTTACCAGCAAATGTTATAGAACCCAATCTTCCCTGCAATTTAACCCATAAGCTAAAGGTAAGAGACAGATTTATACCTTTCTGAGGGTATTTGTGCATAAGTTAATGCAACAAATTCAACTGGAATTTGAATTCGGCTCTTCAATTTCTCCTGAGCTGATATCAACTACACCACAAAGTACATCTACAGACAAATATGAATAGCCAAAATGCTTTGATAACTACAACAAAGATGTGGACAATAGTCTAAATATAGATAACCAAAACATTGTCATAACAACAAAGATGAGAATAATAATCTGAATATAAATAGTCATAACAACAACAAAGATTGGGACAATATTTCAAACATAAATATCCAATATGTTGTCATAACAACAAAGATGTGGACAATAGTCTAAATATAGATAACCAAAACATTGTCATAACAACAAAGATGAGAATAATAATCTGAATATAAATAGTCATAACAACAACAAAGATTGGGACAATATTTCAAACATAAATATCCAATATGTTGTCATAACAACAAAGATGTGGACAATAGTCTAAATATAGATAACCAAAACATTGTCATAACAACAAAGATGAGAATAATAATCTGAATATAAATAGTCATAACAACAACAAAGATTGGGACAATATTTCAAACATAAATATCCAATATGTTGTCATAACAACAAAGATGTGGACAATAGTCTAAATATAGATAACCAAAACATTGTCATAACAACAAAGATGAGAATAATAATCTGAATATAAATAGTCATAACAACAACAAAGATTGGGACAATATTTCAAACATAAATATCCAATATGTTGTCATAACAACAAAGATGTGGACAATAGTCTAAATATAGATAACCAAAACATTGTCATAACAACAAAGATGAGAATAATAATCTGAATATAAATAGTCATAACAACAACAAAGATTGGGACAATATTTCAAACATAAATATCCAATATGTTGTCATAACAACAAAGATAGGGACAATAGTCTGAATATAAATAGTGTAAATAACACCTTACACCAGAAATTCAGGCAGAAACACTCTTTGGACTATTAATTTTTTTTTCTCTCCTCTCTTTCCCAGAATATGGTATCTGTTCTTTCAATTTTAAAAATTTATAGAAACAATATAATTAGGTCATTTTTTTGTTTAATATGTTTGATGTCAATGTAATTAATTCACTGAATCATCACATATTTCTTTCTTCATTTTCAAAGGTGATGAATTTTAGCAACTCAGGTCATTAAAACAACGGACAATTCTTTTGGGTGAAAGGCAGAAAGTAGATGATTGCAGTTCAGGAACATCTACCGTATCCTTCTCTTTCCTTTTCTGTTGCTAGAAAACAAGGTTGTTAGGTTGTCTACTAAATTATACCTGCAAACTCTGCTGACCAGAACCTTGTTATTAAAGTTGGGATACATGCCATTTGCAGAAATAAAATTTAATGCGAGAGAAATATTAATAAAAGTAACAGAAGTAAATTAGAACATTAGTCATTACCAAGATAGTGAAACCAAAAGAAAAACCTGACCATACTAATGTAATGGTAAAATTAACCATTTCCTTATAAGGAAAAAGTCAGCATTCTTTGACCAAAAAGCCAGTGCTAATAAAGCTAGGTTTTTCTTCACTCCCACAGTGATTGCGAAAAGGACAACCATTTATGTAGAATACAGGGTGGCTAATTAGTCATCTCAGTCGCACTCTAAAAGGCCAAATCTGAAAGTTATAGATTACTGAATCTGGAGTATGCTCCTGTCTCCTTTGCAAAACTGTCGCCATAACATTGATATTAATTCATTGAAGTAGAACTTAACTGAAGCTTGGAATATAATTCCTCTTGACATTATCCGCAAAGATATCTGGCCATCAAATTGGGATCAAAGTATAGTATCTGTTCTTCTCATCTTTAATTGTAGTAAATGAAAGGAGTTCTACAGTTGGGAAGTGTGAGTAAAGAAACTGTTGGAGTAGAAGTGATTTTTACATTTAACTATTTTGACAGTAAAAGAGTAGGACTTGGATGTCAATCTAGTAGCATGCTTAAATTCATGCAGTCAGGACACCAGAGAAAAAAGCTCATCAGAGATGTTGGCATAAAAACATTTTTAGAAAAGACAGAGGGAATCCATGTCATGTCAGTGAGAAATTTGCTGTAGTCGACATGTCAAGTTAGAATTGATTG
Organism: Ascarosepion bandense; assembly: GCA_037127315.1. Taxonomy (NCBI): domain Eukaryota; kingdom Metazoa; phylum Mollusca; class Cephalopoda; order Sepiida; family Sepiidae; genus Ascarosepion; species Ascarosepion bandense. The sequence goes on from JBBBDQ010000499.1 coordinate 2,896,108, forward strand.
CATTGCAGATCCCTCTTTGGATTTTGTGAAGAACCTCAAGATCAATAGAAGGAAGCAACAGGCCAGATATGGCAACAGTACTCAATGCTCAGATGAATGGTACATTTCTAAATTTTCAAGATGGATTCTGACAAGAAAAACTTTTTAACATGGTACAGTAACCCAACTTTCCTTTCAGTAGAGCAGCTATTAATTTGATGTCGTCGGTCCACTTCAGGTCTGTTTAAAAAGTGCACCCAAGGTGGTACAGTATGTTGCTATTTTGGAGATTAGCATCATCCATGCTGATGGCAGGCAGGAAAGTTTGTCTATGGTGGTTAAATGAAAGCAGCTTCGTTTTGGAGGCGTTAAAATTTACCAATTATTTCCTGTCCCAGTTAACCCTTGATTAGAGGTCTTTTTTAAGAGTAAAAGCTAGGTTTACTTTGTCGGCCTTGGTGGATTTCATATTAAGACAGGAATAAATGGTTGTATCATCTACATAGATGCCTACCTGGGAAACGCTGACATTAGGATGATCATTAATGAAGACCAGAAACTGTGACAGGACCTAGGATAGTCTTGAGGGACACCCACATTTGTGTGAAAGGATCTGGAAGCCTGCTTATTTAAGACCACCTTCATTTCATGATTTGATAGGAATGATTGGATTAAATAAGTCAACTTTGGTGGATAGAGCCTTAGCATAAACTATGTTTTTAAAATTCTACAAAATATTTTCATTTTGTTTTATATACATCCTTTTCACTGGCTGGGTCATTGATTTTTTATTTACCATTCCTGAAGAAAAGTTTTAATTCCATTTTCACTGTGAAAAATTACTTCTTCAGAAACAAACTAATGAATTATAGAATAACATTATCTGAAATTTCAATCTACACATCCTTTTATTGATGAGACAATGTATTCTGTCATTTAAAAGTTCAGGGGAGGGCCAATCATTACATTGTGAATAATGTAATACATTTGCTCCTTTTCTTTATACAGTCATCTTTCGTGGGTTTTCTTTTAGCAGTATCAGACAAAAGTTCCAGCATCATCACCTTGGCCAATGCAGATTCTTGTTTCATCAATTGATACCCCTTTCTTCAAGGGCTTCATATGATATATATCTTAGAAGTTGTACAAACAAATGGGTTACCAGTTCACTGTTTGTAGTAATTTACTATTTTGAAGAGTGCTCAATACTTTATAGAGCAATATTTGTAACAATATTTTTCTTATATGTCTTTATAATAAAAATATGGTTGATTGCAACATGAGCTGTTGTGTGTTGGTACTATTTTACTAGCACCACATCAGACAGTGAAATATTTTTCTCTTAGGAATCGTTATATATAGAAATTTAAAAATAAGTTTTTACCATATCTAGTCAATTGAGGTGGGGTTGTGAAATTCAAAAGTTTGGGCTCAGTTAACCAATAGAAAAGTAAGGTATTGATGGATAGGAAGAATGAGTTAATAGAGTTGGGTAGAGAATTAAGATGTCCTGGAAAGCTAGATTTTTGGGGTCATTTAGGAAACATTTGAATCTATACATTTTGTATTAGTACATATTGGCAAGGGTGTCAAATGTGTTCATAAAACAGTTACAGTTTTTTGGGGTTTTTTTTTAAGTTATCACTTAAAGTGGTGGAATTATTATAAGACTGAAAATGTATTAAAAGATACCGTATGTCAAACACATGTAGTTGACATAGTTGGTTAAATAGCAGTTAACTGAAATAAATTATCAGAAGACAGGAGAATCAATATATTTATGCGAGGAGGCAGACTTTAGATTATGGGATCTGGTTATATGATAGTAGAAAATAAATTAACTATACTTTAGGGGATAAATAAGATGATGACAGATGCAAGTTGCTTCAATACATTTGTTTAACAGGTTTAATTTAAGGAATTTTATCATTGGAAATTTTTCCTGTAAAAATAGAAAGCATGGCTCATGTAATGATTTATAATTTCCAGCTTTTTGTTAATATTTTCCATTTTCGGGTTGAGGTTTTATTGATTTCTTTAATTACCAATAGTGAGTGGAAAGTGATGTGCTATTGCAGTATGCCTTATTATTAAGAGAAAATGTGCTATTACCAGTGAGTTTTAAATGAGCACATTTGACACCTTTGATTAAATATCATTCCTTAACAGGAAAATATTTCACTGCCTGATGAGGTGCTAATAAAGTAGTACTGAAACACAACAGCTCCTGTGATGCAGTCAGCTCTGTTTTTATTATAAATACATGCAACAAATATATATATATACATACACACACACACACCATATATATATATATATATATATATATATATATATATATAACATGCTAAAATTTCCCATCTCTCATCCCATGTGGCCATGGCTTAGGGTTACTGACACCAAATTGGTCAAGTTTTGATTCTGGCTGGAAGCAAGTGGATGTCTAGTCACACTGATGAGCTGTGATACAGTAAAACAGGCTTGCATGTGGATGACTAATATATATATATATATATATATATATATATGTGTGTGTGTGTGTGCTGTTAAATATAACAAACAACAAATGTCTATGTTTAATCATGAGCCATTCTAAACATCGTATTTTGGTTTTTAATTTCAGGTGAAAATAAAGACAAAAATTGTTTAGAAAATTATCTGCTGCCTTGATACACTATATATATATATATATATATACACACACACACACATATTGAGATCAACATCTCTGGGCAAAAGTCTTTTATGAATAAATGTATTCATCAATTATGCTTAAGCATGAAAACTCATCACTGGATGTTGATCTTAATGTCCACTTATATATATATATATATATATATGCTAAATCAAATTGCTCAAGTGGCTGATTCCAGCTTTTTGTTAAATCCTTTCAAAAACAAAGTAAAATCGAGTTACATGGAAAGCCATAAATGGACAAATCTATCAAGTAAACATATTGCCAAAAGAAAATTATGGATAAAAAGGAACTCAGTACAAATTTCCATACTTCTTTTTATTCCTGATGTAATCAGATCCTAAGTGGGCATCTATGCTGATGACACCACAATTTACTCTCACCTTGATCAAAAATTCCACTGAGGCTGACAAAGCAAACCTCGCTACTGAGCTTGAGGACCTCCAATCGGTGGTGAACTGAGGTAAATGGCTTGTGAATTTTAATGCTTCCAAAATGAAGCTCCAAAATGAACCACCAAAATGAACCACCACAGACAAAGGCTCCTAGCTCCCATTAGCATGGATCAGGCTAGTCTCTCTGAAAGGCAAAACTCTGCGCCTTCTCAGCTTAACTCTCTCAGCAGACCTCAAGTGGAATGACTACATCAAATTCATAAAGCTAAATCTGCTGCTAAGAAAGTCAGTTCACTGTGTAGGGACAGGAAGTCTTTTATTTTTTTCCATCTGAATCCATCCTCTACATATATAAATGTACCATCTGCCTGTGTATAGAATACTGCTGCCATATATGGTCGGGTGCCTCTGCTATTCACCTTAGGGTTCCTTGACAAAGTCAAACAAAGAATCTGCAATGTGATCGATACTGATTTGGTAGCCCAGCTGCAGTCATTTTCTCACCGGCGTAATGTGGTTTCCCGATGTATCTCTTCTACAAATACTTTCACAGTTTCTGCTCCGACAATCTTAGCTCACTGGTGCCCCTTCTGCATGAATTTAATTGAGCTACTAGACTAGCAACTAGGTCCCACCCTTTTACAGTGAAATTAATAAAATGCAACTTCTACTCTATCAGCTTCTTTTCTCATGCTTAACACCTGTGGAATTTCTTTCTGTATTCTTGATTCCATGACAGCTACAATCTCCAAGAATTTAAATGTAAAGTCAATTGTCATCTCTTATCTCTCTGACTCGCATCCTTTCCCTCATGTTCTTTTTTCATCCACTCTACTCTGATCAGCTCTTTTCACACCAGTATTCTCATCCTTCTCTTACCCATTCTCTGACTCCCACTATAACCTGTTCCTCTTTCCCACCACTTTTCTCCTATGTAATCCCCTGCACACCAGTGGCAGTAAAACTGCCTTGCTTAGGGTGAAATGATTAAAAAAAAAAGTTGCTGGAAAGGAAAAGTGTCTAAACATTCATTTACAAATTAATATAACAATAAATCCTACACCTTTTTTAATTTTTCACTTATGTGTGCATAATGTAAATTTGTGTTTATTGTAAGAAATGAGACAAGATGTGGTTAAATAATGAGTTGAAAATGCTGGATGAGTGACTTCACATATGCTTACTAAAATTTACACTTGCTCTAAATACTGGAGGTTTTAGAAAAAACAGCACTTGTTGATTTTTCTTTAGGAAATTAAAGATTTATTGGATTTAGGGAATGCACATTTCCTATCTTAATATAGAAGCTTTGTTGTAGTTCAAATTTATGACTTATCAGACTTGGAAGGACATATCATAAAATCTCACTGGCATATGTAGTTTTTCTCTTCATTTCTTTCCTTTTACTTCTTTCCTCTTCTCTGATTTTTCCCCTTCTCTCGTTTTTCCCGCTTCTCTCGTTTTTTTCCTCTTTTCTCATCTTTTTTCCTCTTTTCTCGTCTTTTTTCCTCTTTTCTCATCTTTTTCCTCTTTTCTCGTCTTTTTCCTCTTTTCTCGTCTTTTTTCCTCTTTTCTCGTCTTTTTTTCCTCTTTTCTCGTCTTTTTTCCTCTTTTCTCGTCTTTTTCCTCTTTTCTCGTCTTTTTCCTCTTTTCTCGTCTTTTTTCCTCTTTTCTCGTCTTTTTTCCTCTTTTCTCGTCTTTTTTCCTCTTTTCTCGCTTTTTCCTCTTTTCTTGCTTTTTCCTCTTTTTTTTGTTGTTTTTTTCCTCTTTTTTTGTTGTTTTTCCTCTTTTTTTTGGTTTTTTTTCCTCTTTTTTTGGTTTTTTTTCCTCTTTTTTTGGGGTTTTTTTCCTCTTTTTTTTTTGGTTTTTTTTTCCTCTTTTTTTTTGGTTTTTTTTTCCTCTTTTTTTTGGTTTTTTTTTCCTCTTTTCTCACTTGGCCCTTCTCTCTTTGTGTATTTCTTATTTTCTTTTTTAATTCAAATTTATCTTGTACTAGTTTATCAACTAAATCTAATAAAGCAAATGCCTCCTTTTGGTCTATAATCTAGATTTTTTACTGATTTTACTAATTTCCTGGTCTATCATTTCAACTTGCTAAGCATTGTTTTGTCTCCAATAAAATCTCTTAATTTATTGGCATGTTTTTTAAGCATAGACAAACTTTTGGTTGTTTTTCCAACATTGATTTACATAATTTATTCTTATTTGACTGTGTGTTGTGGTGCAGTGGATATCAGCTCAGAATGACAAATCAGGGAGCCAAGTTCAAAATCCAGTTGAATTCCTTGTATTCACTTAGAAAAGTATTAATCAATCTCTTTCTTCCAGTTATGGGTTAAATAATAGGACAGATGGGTTCTATAGCAGACAGTCTATCACAGAAAGTAATGGCAACTTACTGTGGGATAGTTTTCTGCCCAGACAGTCATGTCTCATTCGAGACCTTATTGCCCAAGCATGTATCACAAGAAAAAGGAAATAGTATATTTCTTTAAAAAATCAGTAAATGGGAAAACTTGAGGTGACAGATGTATTTGAAGAGATTGCTGCCAAGAATGCCAGGAACAGAACATGTAAGTAATGAAAAAATTACAAGAAAAATCTAAAGTTAAAGGACATTTACTTAAAAGGAGTAAAAGGAAGTTGAAGTTTCTGGAACCAATAATGAGGAAAGTGGGCTTGAAGTATTTGACACTCACAGGACAAGTCAAAGGCAGAAAACATACTAAGCTTATGCAAATGGATAGTAGAACATGGACTAGGACGAATCCAACAAAGAATCTGTAATGTGATTGATACTGACTTGGCAGCTTGGCTGCAATCACTGTCTCACTGGCGTGATGTGGCTTCTCTGTGCCTCTTCTAAAAATACTTTTACGGCTTCTGCTCCAATGAACTTAGCTCACTGGTGCCCACTATGAGCTACTAGACTAGCAACTAGGTCCCACCCTTTTACAGTGAAACTGATAAAATGTAACCACAATTTCTACTTTAACAGCTTCTATTCTCACACTTCCCGCCTATGGAATTCCCTTCTGTATACTTGCTTCTGTATACAGCTACAATCTCCAGGAATTGAAATGTATGGTCAATAGACATCTATCACACTCACTGGCATCCTTCCTGTCTTTTCTCCATCCACTTCACCTCCATTACACTAGTATTTTCATCCATCTATTAACTTCTTCCTGACATCCCCTATAACCTACCCCTCTTTCTCATCACTTTCCTCTATATAACCCACTGCACAACAGTGGCAGTAAAATTGTCTTGCCTGGGGTGAAATGATTAAAAAAAATAAAATAAAAATAGCAAGGATACAAACATTGCTACAAAGGATAGGAATCTATGGAGAGCCATGATCACTTATGTCCTGAAGGACTATGGTGCATAAGTAGTAGTAGTAGAAGAAGAATTGCTTACAAGACTGGGTTGCAATGGTGAAAATCCTGTGTGATTGATTCATTGGACAATACAAATAAAAAGAAAGGTAAACTGTTACATTTTTGCCTGGTTATGGCTCGAATAAATGGATTTGTGTGTGAAAAAAACAATAAAGATGGAAATGGCTTGGAACTAGATAAAGTCATTGCAGCTTTTGTGTTAGGGAAGGTGTTGAACTGTCTGGTCAGATATTGTTTAGAGGTAATTCTCCTGTGAGTTGATGAGGCTAGGTTGGTTGATTTTATGACATGTCAGCCCTTGCCAAGTTGTTCAATTTAGAAGTTTATCTTTTTGCTTTTTTTTCATTACTTATTTCTATCTAGAACTAAATATACATATCATATAGGACAAAAATTATAATCAGTTAAAAGCATTAATGCTAGTTTTTTTCTAAATAAATTTCCATCAAGAACATTTACATAACTTGTACATATGATCTATTGCCTAATTCCTGGAAATAATAGTAACTTTTCTGTACTTCTTCAGTAAGTACCTGACTCCCCCTCCTATCCTCTTCTCAGACTGCATAATGAGAGTTCTTTTAAATGACAACTCTTCTAGATCTTTTTGTATTTATGGAGGAATTTTCCAGAACTCAATTCTTGACACTACTCTGTGATTAAGTATCTATGCTGATGATATAACTATTTACTCTTAACAGCAAGCCTGAGAAGTTTATATTAGCAACTGATTTTGAAAATAACCTACAGTCTGTTGTTAACTGGAGCAAGAAGTGGCTCATTAATTTTAATGCTTTTAAAATAAAATTACTATATATTAATCATCCTTATGCAAATGTTTTGACTTCTGTCAGCATAGTTAATGCTAACCTCTAGGATAACAACTCGTTGTGCCTTCTTGGTCTCAGATTTTCCACTAACATGAAGTGGAGTGATTGTATTGAATCAACTGCTAGGAAACTTGGTTTATTTCTTGCCAGAAGCTATTTTACAGATTCACAATTCTCATTCATTTGTGCATTGAATATCACTGACACATCTGCTGTGTGACTATAGATTCCTGACAAAATTCAAAGAATTGGTAATGTTATTAATCCATGACACAAAATGTTGTCTTCAGTCAATTTCTCACCACTGTAACATGGCTTCCCTTTATCACGTTTATAAATATTTTCACGATAATAGTTTGGTTTAGCATACCTCTTTAAGCCATGTCTGATCTCATTCCCATCTGACTGATTCGGTTTACTTTTTCAATTTTATAGCAAAAGACTTTTTCACATTGGCTTATCATGCTTTGTATGTTCTGACCACCTTAAGATGACTTAAATTTTGCATTAATCCCTTTATTTCAATCACAAGGGTAGATGGTCAGAGTTTACAATGGCCAAAATGTTGTGAATATGACAAAGATAAAGACAAAAGTCTGAACAATGTAAATACTTTTTTCTATCATTTTGTATGGATTTATAAAGTTACCAAACAAAATTAATAACTTGAACTAATAAAATTAGTATCTTGATGTATATTTTACATTTAACTTTTTGTGTATTTTGTTCTTTGAATTATTTTCTCTTTGCATTTTTTTTTATTTTGACATGCTCAACTTCTGTTCTTCATAATCAAATCCTACAGCTGAATAGATAAAAATATTGGCTAGACTTAATACCATTATGATATCTAACTCAACTCTGCACACTACTTTTGTTTCTTTTTAAAGAATTTTTTTTTTTTTTTGGCTTTCCTTCACTTTTCCAACATGTTTTTTTGCTTCTATTTCCTTATTTTTAAATATTTATTTTTTTCTCATACAGGCTTCATTTCTCTTTCTTCATAATTTTTTTTTATTTTTGGATACTCTTCTTTTTATTTCTTTGTATTTTCACTTACTTTCTTTTTCACCTCGTTCTTTTCTTTTTCCATTAACTTTCCTTCATCCCACCCACCAGGTTATATTATAATCAGACTGATATTCATTCTTTAGTGTTCCATTTGATTGGAAGGAAAAAAAAAAGAATACCAATATTTTGTAAAAGAAAAGCATTTTGTTTTCCTTTTCTAGTAAAGGTTCCATAAATGGAATTCTTGCTTTACTTTATTTACTGTTTTCTGGTTATTTTTTGACCAATGAAGAAAAGGATGGAGGATAGGTAGGATGGGTTAAAATTCATTTCAGCACTTATTGCGATCTTATTCTGTTTGAGGTAAAAACTCTATCGTCATTCATATACTTCTCATGTAAATGAATATATCAAAGAATTAAAATGAATTTGTTTTTTTGTCTTAAAAGTATGGCTTCTTAGCAGCAACAGTAAAAGATAAGTACTTAATAAAATAAAGAGATAAACACAGACAAACACGTCATTTGTATATATGCACAATAAATATATATATATATATATATATATATATAAACTTATTTATAAATGGAACTTTGTGTGTTTGTATCCATTACCTATAGACTCAAACGGTTGAACCGATTTTCTTGAAAATTTATACAGTTGTACTATAAGCGTCTGCAAGTGTTCTTAGCTAGGTTTTGTGTCGAGGTACCCACGATAAATATTGAAAATCGATAATCGAAAAAATTGGCCGATTTTAATCACATTTGATACACTCACAGACAAAGACATAAGAAACGATATTCAGAAGTTTCAAGGTTGCAGTTCTTACAATAGTGCAGAAAATCGATTATATATATATGTAAAAAGCAAGATTTGTGTGTGTGTCTATCTGCCTTTATGTCTGTATTTTTTTTTTTTTTTTTTTTTTAGCCCTTTTATTTTAGTTTTTGCTTCGGGTTTGGCTCTAAGTAGGTATAATTGTAGTTCTTAGTCTCAGCCATGATACCATTTACTCAGAGGACTTATTTAGCCTTCAAAATTCAGTTTACAATTAAAAACTTATTTGATATCGATACCAGGAAATCAAAATTTGACTTACATCCATTTATTTTTCTTTCAGTCTACGGTTTTGCTTTAACTGGAGACAACTATTGCTTTTTAGTCTTTTCATGCCAACGTCCAAAGAGTCTGAGCTCCAGGACCATGAATTAGTTTTAAAGTTTTCATTACACCCGAGCAACGCTAGGCTATACTGCTAGTATACATATATATTAGAAATTGTTTAAACAGTTGAGTTAATAATACACTGTTTGTAATGATTTACTTTTCTGACGAGGTGTTAATAAACTAGTAATGAAACATGGTGACTCTTGCATTGCAGTCTCCTATGTTTTTATTATAAAGAGTCATTTTTATACGCACACACAGTTTCTGAATTTAAAAAACTGTTCTGTATGTTGACAAGAAAACACACACCTATAAAAGCATTTGTTCCTTTATGTATCTATGAATGCACATGAAAATATAAATTCTGACACATGTGCATGCACAGTGTGTTAATCATTATTACACACAGACATGCATGCATATATATATATTTTTTTTAATATCTTTTCATCTGAAGCAAGACAGGACTGCCACTGGTGTGCAGGGGGTTACAGTGAAAGAAGAAAATATAAGATAAAGAGGATGCTTAAGAAAGGGTAAGAGAAGGATGGTAATCAAGGAGATAGAAGATAACAATTGAAGCAAGCAAATGAGAGGAGTTCCACAAATATAAAGTGCAAGAAAAGAAACCATTAGAGTAGAAGTGGCAGTTTAACTATTCAACAGTAAAAGGGTGGAGTTTCTCAGAGCCGTATCTATGACAATTCTTGTTGAGGGAAGCCACATCATGTTGGTGAAAAAGGTAATCTCACTAATGTAATGCAGAATCCTTATTTGTTTTTTAGAATTATTTTCATGAAAACTGCTGTAAACTCTTTTCCCCTCTGGTGCTCCAACTGCATGAATTTAAGCATGCTACTAGATTGGCAACTAAGTCCGCTATTTTACTGTTAACCTAGCTTCTGCTCTAACAGTTTCCTTTTTTTTGCTCTTCCCGCTGCGGAATTACCTTCCTATTTGCTTCTCTGATAATTAAAGTCTTCATAAATTTAAAGGCAACATCAATCACTATCTTCTTGACCCCTGTTTTTTTTTTTTTTTGTCCTTTCCTCAATCCTCCCCATTCTCAGTCTTCTCGTTTTCACTTCCTCAAAACCTTCTGCATTCTAGTGGCATTCCCACTTTCATTAGGAAAAAAAAATCATATATATATATTTTTTATTTTGCTAAATTTGTTAAAAAGGATACTATTTAAAATGTTTATTAAAAACAACAATCAACACATGTTAAGAAGTTTTAATAATAACTTCATTCTATGGTCCAGAAACTGTTTCTGGAGAGCAAAGCCATCTTTCAAGATAGATGATAATGCACTCATTCATACTGCTAAAGCTGTAGCTGAATATCACAAGGAATATTCTAGTAAAGTAGAACATCTTATCTGGCCACCACAGACCCCAGATCTCGAAATTATTGAACGTTTATGGTTCACTTTAGAAAAACAAGTGAGGAGTCTATATCCTCCACCATCATCAATGAAAGAATTGAGGACTATTTAAGCTGAAGAATGTGTAAAGATTATTCTGAAAACAATTCAAACTTTGTACAAGTCAATCCCATGCAGAATTCAAGCTGTAATTAGTGCCAAAGGCATCCTACTCCATATTAGAATAAATTTGTTGGAAATTTCAAGATGCTTTCATTATTTTGTCTGCTCTGCCATATATAAAATATCTCAAAATGGAAATGATGTACAGACAAAATCCCAAGGAGATCCTATTAATATTAATTATTAGAAACTAAATATTAAAACTGATCCAGCCAGAGGATTCAATGTAATTAAAATAATTTATTTAAAGAGCCAATATTTATTTATAATATATATAAAAGCAATGCTGAAAAATTATGAGGCCTTCCTGCCCCCAGATGCATGCATGCGCACAAATCTCTTAACAAATTTTTGAAAAGACAAAGAAAAGCCAAAGTGGAGATGAGTAAATATCAGTCTATGAACAAAGAAATGGTTAAAACCATGACATCTGAAAATTAAAAAATAAGACATTAAAAAGGAGTTAAAAATTGAATGGTAATAATGGATTAAAAATTGAATGGTAATAATGGATTAAAAATTGAATGGTAATAATGGATTAAAAATTGAATGGTAATAATGGATTAAAAGTTGAATGGTAATAATGGATTAAAAGTTGAATGGTAATAATGGATTAAAAGTTGAATGGTAATAATGGATTAAAAGTTGAATGGTAATAATGGATTAAAAGTTGAATGGTAATAATGGATTAAAAATTGAATGGTAATATTGGATTAAAAATTGAATGGTAATATTGGATTAAAAATTGAATGGTAATATTGGATTAAAAATTGAATGGTAATATTGGATTAAAAATTGAATGGTAATAATGGATTAAAATTTAATGGTAATAATGGATTAAAAATTTAATGGTAATAAAAGGTTAATTTAACAATATACTGTTATTTTTATGGTTATGGGCACATTGATACAGATATAAAAAAAATCATACTGAGCATGAAAAAAGGGATCATTTTTTTTTATTATTTCATAATAAACAAATATTCCTTGAATTAATCCATAGTGATATGACCTGAAAAATATATTTAAATACTAGCTTAAAAGCTGAGCTCTAATAATTTTAAAGAAATAACTTATAATTTCTCAATTCACTCAATCAAATTTCAAAACCTCACTTTCATTTTGATTGAACTATACAGGGTACCATGGGTGAATTGTCATCAAAATGCGACAAGAATGAAAATAACACTGACTTCTTATTTTAACAGGTACATCTATCAAAACTACACAAAAATATCTTGAAATATGGATTTATTCAATAAAATAACCTTTGGCTACAAGCATGACCTCCAGATGCCATCAGAATCTCCTGCAACTCTCTTGGTCTACTTGTTTATGTTGGTGAATGCTGCCATAAGCCTTGCTTTCAACTCATCTTTGATGTTACAAGGAATTTTATTGATCTCTCAACTGTACCCCATACATAATAATCAAGAGTTGTTACTGTCTTTGGTGTGTGTGTGGGGGGGGGGGGTCAGCATCTAGACATAAGGGGTGATGTAATCACAGAAATTGTCTGACAACCATGACTGGGTTCTTCTTTTTGAATGGCATGGTGCAGAATGCTGTTGCCAGAGCAAATCTTCTTGCAGTCACCCTTTAGGCCAGCACTTCTTCCTCAAGGTACTTGACTTCAATCACTGTGTTGTGTATGAGGTCCTTTAGAAAGATGAAAAGAGGCATAATGTTGTCATCATTAGTGATCACGCAAAACATCATGATATTGACTGGATGTATCATTTAATGCTTTCCAAGTCTCCTCACTGTCCTCAGATTGACACCAAAGATTCTGAAATACTTGCATTGGACTTTCCAGTGAATTCCCAAACAGTACAGCATGTCATTTCCAAATTCTGGCAGAGTGAATTGCATTATAGTGATCTTTTTTTCTCACAGATGGTGTCCAACTGACCCTAATATGTGTAGTTGATAAATCAAAAACAAAAAATTCCAATTCAGGCTTGAAAATTTAGTTCTTCAAATTACTAACCTTTATGGAGCTTCAGTTGAGTTCTTCAAATTACAAACTCTGCAGAATTTCAAAATCTCATGCCACAAAACTTCTCACTTTAATTCCGAGTAATATTGTTAATTTAGGCTGAAATTCCAATTCAGGCTGAAAACTAAATTCTTTAAATCACAAACTCCTTGGAACTTCAATTGATTTTAATTTTTCCAATCACAAATTCTGTGGAACTTCAAAACCTCACATCACAAAACCTCTCTCTTCAACTCTGATTCCTTGGCATTTTGAAGAAATAAACTTGATTTTCTTAATTCACAAAGTTTGGGAGATATTTTAAACTGAATTTCAAACAAAACTTTTTGAATTCTCAAAGTTTTTGTATTACTTTAAATTCAGTATAAATTAAATTATTAATAAAGTGATTTTAAAAAATCACTTTATTAGAATGTTTAACTGTTCGTTCCTCATCAAGACACAAATTTCAATGCTGGATGTTCAAACACCAGATGAAGGATAAGACTTTTAATCTTGGGATCATCCTGATTCTAAAAATGTATGATATGCCTTATGAGCAAATTTGGTCAGAGTCAGAGGGGTTTCAAACATACAGATGGAATGGAATTTGCCAGCTATTAATTTAGATTTACATATTTTTTAGTATAATCCTTTACTTGAGCTGTGTAAAATAAACTATTCTTTCAATGGTGTAAAATCAATATGACCAAAGTGTATAGGCTTATTCAGATTAAACATTACAATGAATAATATCTCTCATTCCTGAACCCTGCTCAATATGACCAAATATACAATGGTGTGATTACTTGGCCATGGTTATATTAACAATGATAAAATATTTAAAGATATTATTTATTTTAGTTTATTTTATGTCGCTTATGGGAAGGATTACCTTTTCCAGTCCTGTCACTTTCAGATTCTAACTCCTTGCAATACACTTCGTTTTACAGTCACAGTACTTTTTTCTTTTTTTAAAATCATTTCATATCAAGCAAGGTGGGACTACCACTATTGTGTGGAGGCTTACAGTTAGAGAAAAGACTGGGTGCAGGGGGTATGATGAGAGAATAAAAGATAAACAGGATTCAAAAAGATGAATGGCAATTGACATTGCATTTAAGTTTTTCAAGATTGTAATTATTAGGGCCATTGACTCATCAAGAGTTCCTCTGCCCTTTGCAGGTTAATTTTCTTTTTTTCTTTATCCTAACAGACTGCTAACATTTTGTATATACAACAACAAAAAAGAAAAAAAGAGAGGTGGAAGAAAGAAAGAACAAATATTAAGTATATACTTAGTATAAGTTCAAAGAAGTAGTCCTGTAAAAAAAAAAAAAAGAAATGTCAATTCCCCTAGTTACTCCTAACTAGCAAAAGAGAAAGCATTACACACCTAGTAAACAGAAGATAGTTTCTTTGAAATTTCGTCCTTCCTCAAAGAGGACTTCTGTTTTAATTTGGATATTTCCAGCAAATGCATATTCTTTTTGCGATATCATGTGGTCTAAGTAGGGGGGCATACAGACAGATGAATTATAATGCTATTAAATATTTTACAATACAAAAATCAATTTTAAATTAAACATTGATATATTTATAAACTTAATAAAAGAAAAAAAAAAAAATTAAATTATTCTGAAAAAACAATATTGAAAACAAAGCATGAAAAACAGTGAGGGGAAACATGGAAAGGGACAGTGCACATCGAAGAAGTTATTAGGGAAGCAAGTAAATGGGTGATGGACATGGCTAGATGAGTTGACTCCTGACAGCATGCCACAGATCATTTTCATGTTAACAGTTGCACTCAGAAATCTTGTTCCCCTCCTTGGATGTTCCTACACAAGGAAGGCCAATTTGCAGCAATAGTTTTCCAGGTTCCGGGTCAATGTTGGCCTATGTCAGGAATGTCTTCAAGGAGGAGAAACAAAACCAAATAAAAAAATTGGTATAAAACTTAAATATTAATCACAATAATATATATAAATAACAATGATATTATTAATAACAATAAACAACAACAATAAAATCTTTAAAAAACTAGATGACAATGAAATAAAAAAAGCAATACAAACTTCTTTGTAAACGATGGTTTGAAGAAAAACGTCATGAAAAAACATCTGAAGAAAGTTAAAAGGCAATTTGAAGTAAACATTGAATCATAAAAAAGTATCAAAATACATAAACTCATGCAAATGTGTCAAAAGTAATTGGAGAAACAAAAAAGAATGCCAAAACCCACAAATATAAATGATAACAAAAACAGAACCCAGAAAGAAAAAATACAAACACCCAAAAAACAAGTGAAACATATTAAAATTGTCATAACTATAAAACTTCACAAGAAACAAAAATTGAAAAAAGGTTACAAGAGAAAAATCGTTAATAAATAAAAAAAAAAAAGATAAAAGAAGACAAAATAATTTGACCACAAAAATAAGATACCAAAACTGAAAATATTTCATAAGATACAAAAAATATAGAAAACCTATTTGGATGAGAGCCGAAAGATGATAAAAAGGAGAAAAAATAAGACTTCAAAGAGCACTGAATCGTTAAAAAAATTCTTTGGACAAGTGGACTGATTGAATAGATAAGAGAAACAAATCAAAACAATTGTGAAAAAGATAAACACAGGAAATAGGGAGCTAAAAAAAGGAAAAAGAATGATCTGCAGTTTTTTTTCCACAAGAAAATTCAATATATCAAGAGAAAATAGTTTCTGTTGGCATTAGAATTTGCTTAAAATTTAATTTTTCAAATGATGTACTATTGTTACTATACATTGATTTATCTGCTACTCTTGCGTTCAGTATGCCATGTGAGTGTCAAATTCTCCCAAAACTCTTTCCTTATAATGTTTGCCAAAACTTTTAACAATCGCTTTCTGATTGAAATTTCTGTGATGCATAATAATGAAAGAGGGCTTAGAGAATTTGACGCTCATTGAATGCAGGAGGAGTAGATGAAACTGAGTAACCAACTTAATGGATGGTAGAACAAAGACTGAAACCGTAATAAGACAGACAAACATTATGACAGGAAATTGTGAAGAGTTATGGTGACCCACATCTTTAAGTGACATAGTACAGTAAAGGAGACTTATCCATCCATAGATAAAAGTGTTAGTTAAATGGATCTAGTTTCTTGGCAGCTGGAAGTTCAATCCCTGGTTTGGGTGATGCAAAAATTTTATATTCTGTTTTAGTGAAAAAAAGAGACATCCCAATTCTAAATTAATTAGAAAGAATTAATTGAAAAATCTTAGAATGACCAGAAAAGAATCTCTACCCATGGATTGAATGTATGTTTTGGTTGATTTAAATTTGTTTATTTTGTTTAATGGCATATCAACTTCTGTGGGTTATTTAATGCCAAAAAGGTGGGGTTTTAAGCTTGTTTTTTTTTTTTTTAATGTTCAGTTATAGTGAGAAGGTTTAATCAGATTTTAATTAAAATTTTTGTTTTCATTCGTTTTTATTTTAGAAAACTGAAAATGTTTTCTAGTTTTGTATTCAAATTTTTCCTTCAAAAATGTATATTTTTCTAGAAAAGTCTATTTTTATGCATACATTTCTATAAATGTGTATTTTTATACTTTTATATTGTTTTGACCCCAGTTTGGGGGTTAACTATTTGCCTATAGCTGGGACCCTAACAGGTTCTACCACTCTGGGCCAGGTTGGACTTGAGAACAACAGCAATTGAGGTGGTTCTATACTCCTCACAACCTCCGAATCAGAGGCCTTGCTGCTGGATGCAGTTTACCATTATGACCAGGACCCTATGCCTTGGTTGAATGGTAATAACCATTTCCATATGAGGAAACACTTGGCATTCATTGACCAAGCTGCCAGTACTGCTTTCAGTTGAAATTTATAAAATCTTTTTCTTAAAACTACTTATCTGCTGTAGAATGTTAAAATTTAATTATTATTTTCTCTTTTGAGTTACATGTGCTATTCATTTTATTTGTGGTTGCAGTTGATAGTTTGTGGGGTTTTTTATTTTTTTTTATACAGTAAGGTTCACCCCTTGTACAAGGACTAGGAGACACTTAAGGTAGACTCTGGACTTGAATAGGTTAAGATTGCATTGATCAAGGGTAACATCCTCTTGGGAGTCTGTTCCCCAGAGCAGTGGTTTGTAGGAAGAAGTTGATTGAGTGGAATTTACTTTTTGCTGATAAAACGAAGAGGGAATGTGCATGGTTTGCTATTATGTAAGTGGCATGGCACATCAAGAAGGTTAGATCTGGTGGAACGAAGGAATTTAGTTCATCAAAGCACCTTCCATGGAATGAGCAATAGTGAAGTGAGAGGCTTGCTACATCCCACCTTTGAGAGAGCAGGTGGAGGATGTAGAATAATTCTCCTCCAACAAGGACTCTGAGATGCTTTTGAAATCTATCAAGACTGGAAAATGGGGACTGGGCAGCCCCACCCAAATATGTCCATTTTCACCATTTATTCTAACATATCACCTGAAGAAGAACTGGCCTCCGTCTGCAGACTGAGTTGCACTATACCCAAGAACATTGGCTCAACTAAGAGATAAGCATCTCCTGGTAGAGCCATAAAACACTTGTTGATTTGCCCTAGTCTCCTCACTGAGACAGCATATGACACAAGGTTGGGTTTAAAGTCTTCCCACTAAGACGGGATGTGGTACAAGGTTGGATTTATTGTGAGGAACCTGTGTGTACACTCAGATCAGGTACAAAAAATTCCCCAAGCCTTTGCAATTGTCAGTTACTCTAGCATTAGTGGCAACCACCAATCTCTTTCTCTATTGAAACTGAAGGTACAGCTTTGGGCAGCTGTTCCCCAGGTATGAGCACCTCACACTATTATTTTTTCCAGCTGCACCTTTGTCTGCAGACAGTGGCCATAACAGTCACACTCTGCCCATAGACAGAGATGCAACTGGGAGATTATTTCGTTACATGTAAGTGTAACAAAAGAAAAAAAAATGATTGACCAAAACTCAGTTAAATCAGACAAATATTTAATTTATGATAAACACAAAATAAGATATATACAAAATTTACAATTTTTTGGCATTCAAAACAGACACATAGTTAACTACTGGCGAGTGTTACGAGGAGAGAAGGGGAAGGTAAGGGGTCAAATATCTTTACCCAGTTAACTTAGCGAAGTAGTTCAAGTGCTATACTTTGTGGAAGTCCTCAAATGTGTTTATAAAGAATAATTTTCCAGTATGTTCAATGAAAGTCAAAACTATCTATTTACCCATTTACTACCATGAGGTTCTCTTTCAGGTTTTAGTTGGTCAGCAACTTTTCTTAGAGATTCTTTCGGCTGGATGCACAGATCCATGAATCAGGCCAGAGTTGATAATGTCAGCAAGTCCTGTTAAAAACTAACTACTCTCTTCCATCTAATTTGCATATTTCTAGAATCATTTAGAATTCTCTCAATTTTACTCAAACATTCGACAATCTTCAAAAACATTCTATTTCTAATTTCTCTATTTAACAACTACTTGATGAATTAAAACCTTTTTGTAATAACAAGTAGGACTCAATAGAATCCCTTACTACAACTTTTTATACATTATTAATTTTATTTTTATATAGAAATGCATCCTCGTAACAAGCATCCAATGGCAACATTACAAAACACTGATTTTTTTTTTTTTTTTTTTTTTTTTTTTTTTTTTTGCTTTATATCCTAAATCAGACATAACAATGCTGGCTAAGCTTTTTCTTCCAGTTGTTTTGAAAAATGTGCTAGTGCCAACAAGGAGACAACAAGAGACAACCATATTGATCTAATGTTTCAGCTTTTGCTCTTTATCTTGATGTATATTTGTTGATACAGCTTGATGAAATTCTCTTTCTGATTTGGTTTTCTTTCTCTTTTTCAGGTAAGTGAATCATTTTTGCTATTTATTTGGATATGAAGCGAACATTCAGGTAAGGCAGAATGTGTATTGCCACCATAATCCATCCTTGGAAACACAGATTCTTCTTGTTTTACTTTGACAATTTCTAAACTATGTGTCTGTCTCTACAGGCAACAAGTCAACACAAAATATTTTAATACTTTCCTCAACCAAAAATCAATTAAAAATTGTTTTAAATAAAGCAATTGTTTCATAAAGAGTAGGCATCTTGTACATTTATATCATTTTTTAGTTTATAACTTTCAGTCAATTGTACAGATTCAGAACATTTTGGAACGGTTTATGTTAGTCTAATCCTCAAATTTAAATAAAAGCCTTGTAACCAATGTAATATTTATGAATTGTGTTGTAACCCTAAAAGGTACTGCATGAGTAATCACCAAAACAGAGGTTGGGAATAATAGTATATCAACAAGTACAAGACTTGCATGCTGCGTGAAGTAGATACACTGTTAATGAACTGCTAATCAGTATAATCACTCTCCTCTACCCAAATTGTGTCCACATATTTAAGAAGTTAAGAACGTTCCATTCCTGTATATAGGTAGGTATACAACAAAAAGGGAATGAAGATTTCTGTATTTCACCCTCTTTAATTTTAACCAAATATAAGATTCTTTTAACCCCTTTTCAGTCACTGAGGATTTTTCAGCACCCATTGTATGATCTTGGAAGCAGCATATTGTTTTAAATTTTTATTTGTCGAATGAAATAAACTGTGCGATCACAGATAAGACATACTGCTTAACAGAATAAGAAATAGACACACGCACTACCTTGCAATTTCAAACACATCTTGATAGAATGTAAGAAGCACAAAAATATGTAGCAACTACTACCAAGCAACAAATCTTGACATTCTCTTAAAAAATGTACCAACTGCCCAAAGAAAGTAAAATATTTCCAACTTCTATAGAAAGTTGAGCTTGAATTTTGCACCCTACAACTTAAGCTTTGAAATACTCCTGAACCATGCAGCTTGAGTCATTTTGAAATATAAAACTTGTTGTTGAATATTAGTTAATTGTAGGTGATTTGAAATGCAAGTAGATTAGTGTAGTCACTCCAAATAAAAAAACAAAAAAAAACCACTGAGTGATCAAATAGAGAGTTATATAAAATGAATAAAATCCACTTAGAAAATGTCTTGGGCAGTGGACTAACCCTCCTGTTGTATTAGGTACTCTCCTATAATCGAGGTAGATGACCCTGTCCTGCCTTCCTACAAGGAGACGAGGATTTGAGTTTGGATTGATTAGTGTATGTTGGATGTGAGATGTATTACATAAAGCATAGTTTGGGCAATTAGATGTTTTGAGGAGAATAGAACTGTTGAATATTAGTTAATTGTAGGGGATTTGACTCGCAAATAGATTGGTGTAGCCATTCCAAATGAAAAAAAAAAAACCCCTGAGTGATCTAATGGAGAGTTCTATAAAATGAATAGAATCCACTCATGAAAATGTGTTGGGCAGATGCATTATAGTAAAGTGAACTAACCCAACTGATGTATTAAGTACTCTCCTATAAATGACATAGATTAGCTGGCCTGGCCTGCCTTCCTACAAAGAGACAAGAAGAGGCAGCCATGTTAGAAATTAAGCCATTTAACTTCTATACTTGTGATGCTTTGAAAACACTTTTAAACATCACAACCACTTGAAACATTTTGGAACATTCCTGAATAAAAATCCTGTTTCAACATTAAATGACCCATCGTGGTTTTGATTTGCTGGTAAAACAAATTAATCAAATAATCAGCACGCATAAATAAAATTGTCTTGAAAATTTTGTTTTGGTAGATGTGCAATAATTTTAAGGAGTTTGATTTTTCTCCATAAAGAAATGTCATTAAATTGTTTCTCTCCACCCACCAAAAAATGTTTTTATTTTTGTTGTTTTCATTGTTAAGGTCATTTTCATTTTATTGATTATTAACTCTGCAATATTGATCATAATTAACAATTGATGTGTTTTGAACTCAAATCCCATATTCTAATGCACAAGGTACTGCCTTTTTTCCAAAAGGCTGCCAAGGACATAAGATGCTATTTCAAATCTTACTGAAGACTACTTAATAGTTACATGATGTAAGAAAACAAAAAGAAAAACTATGATCTGAGAATATTTTTAATGAGAAGCAACAACAATAACATTTTAAAAAGTTAAACAAATACAAAAGTGCTCCAAAAGTAAGGCTTCTTCTTTGTTTCCATGGAAACTCTAACACAAACCAGTAGCATAATGACAATTTTGGTTAGAATGAGTTGACCAGCAATAACACATTTTACAATCTGAGATATATAGTTAATGAAAAGACTGGAGAGGACATGAATGATGCTTGGAAACTGCAAGAGATATCGGGAGCAGAATGATACAGATGGAACAAGTTTTCTGCAACAAAATATGGTACTTTTTCATATAGTCACTGCTATTGGCTATGCATTTTTGTTTCAAAAGTAATAACTCCTATTTATTTCCAAGAGAAACTCTAACAGATACAAAGTGTAGAATGACAACATTGGATAGAGCAATTTTTCACCTATAAAACTCCAATGTTCCAAATAGTCACCACTATTGTCTATGCAATTTGGCCAGCTATGAACATTTTATGGATTAAGATAGGTAAATAAATGAACAGACTGATATATATATATATATATATATATATATATATATATATGATTATTAACCCGTTATTGATCAGAATTAAATTAGACCAATATACAGTTGTATTAGAAAGTTCTCAATACATATATAATGTACAGATTTTAAACATTCGCATTTAAAATTCAGACTTTGGTTTCATTCTTTCAGTATCTTCAGGCATTTTATATAAACTGATTTTCCACTGTTTTTTTAACACATAACAGGAACTTTCAGAAGGCAGAACTGGAAGTTTAAAATTAGGGAGGAGCTGATGAAGAATTGTAAACATTTTTTTATCCGGGTTTGTATGATGACAAAATGTGAATGTGTTTACATTCAGACATCATTTCAGACCTTTCATTTATTAATCATTCTCAATCTGGAAATGATACTATTGCTAACTTCTTTTCATAGCAGATATCACTCTAATCGCAAAGTTTGGCTTTTTAAATATACTCCGGGTTACATAAAGTCTCTCTCTCTCTCTACATTTTATCTGTACTTGAATGCATACAGTTGCATTCAAAATATATTTAATTGAAGCCATGAAATTATATTCAAAATATTTAGATTTTGGGATTAAAGAATCAATAGAGGTTTATATGTCGCTAAAGAAAATCAGCCAACCTGATATGCTCATCAGCAGTGAAAAAGTCGGTTGTCAAAGTGTATGATTTCAACTAACTTAGACTTATTTTGCTTTAAAACATATAATGAGTAAAAATAGCCATGAGAATTTAACATTAACAAAAGATATTGAAGCCAAAAGAATTGATGAGAGGGAAAACAGGGGAACAACCCACTTTTCAAATGCAAGATCATCATCTGTCTGCCTGAATCCAGTAAGGTTTTTTTCAGATTCTTTCACTCTCAGTAAGCCCTTGTATCTTAGTGGCTTTATTACCTTGTTTGTGGTGAAACAAAAATGAATGCTAAAAACAATGGTTGAAATAAAATGGCCATGAAGTAAAAACTTTAAACTTGGCATAAAAAAATAACAGCTCCATAAATGACCCTTTCCTATTTTCCAAAGTAACTTAGAAAAATAAAATTCTCTGAAGATAATTCATATTTAATAACAAGTTAAGAAAAAAGATAATTTTGATTATTTTTCAGTATTCCTTCCCATTATATTTGGAAAACAATGATTAAAAACAATTTGTTATTTGAACTGGGTGTGCAGTTGGTGTAATAGTCAGCAGCTCGGACATGAAATTAGTGAACTGTATTTGTGCAAATACCTTTAGAAAAGTATAAGTCTATTTCCCCCCTTATATGGCTTAAATAGCAAGGCATCTCTCTAGCTATGGTATGAAACCAATCTAGGAAGATGACAACTATGAACAGAAAAGTTTATGTAGACTTGGCATTGCATGCTCTATAGCAGTAACAAGAAAATAGTTCCCAATGATTCTGTATTCTTGACAATGGTCAATCTATAACATATGATTAGTAAAAAAGTAAACAAAAATTTATGGAAGCTGAAAAAAATTTAAAAAAAATTATTTCATTATTTTCCTCTTTAGAGCTTTCATTCTTTTTTCTTCATTTTCTATAACAGGTACAGCATATACATTTACCAAATATTCATTTTATTATAAAAGATTTTGGGTTTTGATTAATTAACTTTTACAGGTTTGATTGTTGTACTTATTGACAACATTTACAATTCAAAATGGCTTCTCTTTGCCTTCACCATAGCCCTTAATATTTTCTCAGCTAAAGTGAATGACTGTTTCCCTACTTCTTTGCTCAAGTTGTGCCACAACGTCATAAGAGCTTCATTCAGGTCTGATACATTTGAGATAGATGAAACATCATTCTATAACATGAGCCATATCCCAAAGTTCATAGGATTAGTGTCAGGGCTTGATGGAGGCCAAATTGTCTTGTCAAAAAATCTACGAAAATGTCTCTTGCACTAGATTGATGTCAAATTGGTCATGTGTAGGAACTTCATCTTGAGTCAAGACGTAGCGACTTATAAATGTGGCTGGCAATCAGAGAAGCACATCTCTCTCTGACATTTGCTGGTAAACTTTATTCACTTTCCATTCTTCTTCAATGAACACAAATAGCAATTTTAATGATTGGAAGTTGCAGCAGCTCGAACCATAACATTAGTCGAGTTTTGTTGCTTAAAATGTGTTTATTGATATTAAACCCAATCATTTTGGTAGTTGGCCACTGCTTTCACACTGAAAACTTCTTATTCCAACCAAATGAAGGTTTTGTCTGCAACATACTGCATCTTTTTTTAAAATATTCTCCCCTCTACAAAGCTAGGAGGCTATCCAGCAGCAAGGCCTTTGATTGGGAGATTTTTTTTTTTAATCATATCACCCCGAGCAAGGTGGTAACGCCACTGATGTGCAGGGGGCTGCGTAAGAGTGAAAAGATTGGGAAAAAGAAAGCCAGAAACTACATCCTAAACAGGGAACAAGGGATGAGCCTCTTCACCTGTTCAATAGACGTAGGTGGAGTGTGAACCAAGCAATTGTGAGGAGCATGTAATCACTTCTTAATTGCTGTTGTTCCCAGGTCCACCATTACCCGGGGTGGTAGCACCTGTTAGGGTCCCACCTATGGGCAAATAGTTAACCCCTAACTGGGGTCAAAACACTATGAAAGTATAGAAATAGACTTTTATAGAAAAATATACGTTTGAATACAAAACTAGAATACTTCTTCAGTTTTTAAAAATAAAAAAACTAAACCAACTTTCTCACTATAACCAAACATTATAAATACCTTAAACCCCTACTTTTTTGACATTAAATAACCCACACAGGTTGATATATCTTTAAACAAAACTGGACCTCTGCTAGGAGGCACTTGAGAGTAACAATCATCATTGAATCTTGTACAGTCTTATCTCTAAAACATCGTTTACCATCCTCTTTAACAATCTATCTGAAATATCCAGCTCTTTTGTCTTGCTGCTGATGCTTCTTTATGGATTTCCCTTCACCCTCATAATGACTCCCCCAGTACAAACAGAATAGATTCTTCTGAGAATAAATTTGGTAAGATTGTTTACTCCACTTGAAAGTTTTTCGACACATGAAAAACA
Source organism: Ascarosepion bandense (assembly GCA_037127315.1). Taxonomy (NCBI): domain Eukaryota; kingdom Metazoa; phylum Mollusca; class Cephalopoda; order Sepiida; family Sepiidae; genus Ascarosepion; species Ascarosepion bandense. The sequence goes on from JBBBDQ010000499.1 coordinate 2,920,772, forward strand.
GTTTTCCTGAAAATATTTAACTGTTTTATCACCTCTCAATTCTTCATAGTTGCCATTTTTAATGCACAATTTGATAACCTTTTTATTTAAACCACGATATTTAAACAATAAGGCAAAAGAATCCTGATACAAAATTTGAAACTTATTTGTTTTCCTTTTATGTTTAAATAATGTGTAAACATTAAAACATTTAAACTGTAAACAATAAGGCAAAAGAATCCTGATACAAAATTTGAAACTTATTTGTTTTCCTTTTATGTTTAAATAATGTGTAAACATTAAAACATTTAAACTGTAAACAATAAGGCAAAAGAATCCTGATACAAAATTTGAAACTTATTTGTTTTCCTTTTATGTTTAAATAATGTGTAAACATTTATACCACACTCAATATAGAGGCTTGGCAATAGCTGAACCTTTGATTAAAAGAAAGCCACAATGTGTCTTGCTTATAGACAAGACATGTTTTGTCCTCAGTCACTGATGAGAGAGAGGACAAGTTTAGCTGTCTTTTTCTTTTGCATTTTGAAAATATTTTATGGTAATTATTTTTTTTTTTTGTTATTACTTGAATTTTGCTCTAGTTTTCTACTTTTAATATTTCATTTTATATATTTATTTCCATGGAATCTGTTTGAATAATCTTTATTCTTTAGTTCCACCAGTCCAGACTGTTACTGTTAGGACATGCCATGTTACTTACAGAGTTATATCCCCCACCCACTTATTTCTCCTACAGTCCAAATGTAAGAAGACAGTTCAATTCAGACAACTTTCTTTCAAAAACTGATATTTGGTCCAATAGAATCCTACATAAATACTTCCCTGTATATTGATAATGATTTGACCGTTTGAAAAGTAAAGGGTCAGTCATCATCTGTTCTCCTGATCCTAATAATCTTCAATTCCCAAATAATTCATATTTCACTCATATCATCTCACCTTCATTATATCATATCATATCATCTCACCTTCATTATTTTAACAGTAATCCTTTTTCTTCATTGGCTTCCATGTCGTGTATGGGTAAATTTTGTTACTGACCCAGTATAAATCACCTTTGATTTCCAAAAATGGATAGTACCCTGGTATCTTCTTCCCCTGACAACTGAGCTACAACTGTGTCATAAAGCAAGCTGCATAACCTCAATGAGTTGAGGGAGTAGTGGGGTGGAGTGAAAGAACCAAGTTACCAACTAGAAATTACGAGTACTTTAAAAATTTTGGAGTAAAAAAAAAAAATTCATATGACTAAAACAGGGTTAAAAAGATAAAACCTACTGCAACAGATTGACTAAAAGTTTTAGTTCAAATTCAAGAGTACCAACTACGATAGACATCTGAGGAAGGTTGGGGAGTACAATGGCCAAAACGTTGGAATAACAAGCTAAGAACTCTAATTCTTCATCAGAAAAATAAAACTAACATGTAGGAATAGAATTTTCGAATTTAGATTAGCCAGTTGTTTTCTTCTACTAAGTTTACAGAAACTCTTGTGTATAGTGTTATTATTTCATTTTAAAATGTTAAAAAAAATCCATTCTTGCACAGGAGACGTCAAGATAAAAGAAATTTGGACATTGTGTCTATAGACAGAATCTTGAGACTTAACTTTTAGTCATTATTATTATCATCACTAATATTTTCTTAGAATTACTTACCAATCTCAAAGTACAAATACCGGTTGCATGACCATTATATTTAAGTGCCACCTTTAGTTTGGTTCTCTGGAGTTATTGGAATGGCAATAATGCTGGCACGAAAAGCAATATCCCTGATGTATTAAAAGATCAGAGTGAATAGCCATTCTAAATCACACTGTTGGTGTAACAAATCTCAATATATGTAGACTTTGTGGAGAGTCTGCGTGTATAAGTATTTAGCATTAATCTGTCTAATGGAATTCTTGGAAAGGTTTTCTTTATGATTTCTGCTGTTATTTATAAAATAAAATATTCAAGTTGCTCATGACTGTAATTTGCTCATCAGTGAACATAAAGAGAGGGAACAGTTTTGTGACTGTAGCAACTGAGCTAATGAAATTGAAATATTTTCAAAATAGTTTTCTTTAACAATGTTCATTAAATATTCCTGGGTATGATGATAAACTACATCTGGCAGCAAGGTTTCTGATTGGAAGTTTTCAGGTATGTGGAACCACCTCTTAATTACTGTTCACAGATCCCACCTGACCAGAGTGGTAGCACTTGTTAGGGTCCCAACCATGGGAAAATATTGAATCCCCAAAGAAAACACTATGGAAGTATAAAACTACAATCGTAGAGTAAAATTACCAACAATACCTATTTATAGACAATGACTAGCAGCACATCTTATTGTAGAATTACAAACAATAGATTTTATCTGTACACAACAAGATTCAAAATATTTGGATTTCTGCATTAAGTAATCCATAGTTTGTTATGCCACTAAACAAAATCAACCAACAACTAAAAAACAACTCCAGCTCATTTCCTTTTCTTTATCTTCATATAATGTTAAAACTGAACTGAGCAAATGTCAGTGATAGATGAAAGGGATTGAAAGAGGTTGGTTGTGGATCAAATCAGACTTTTAAAAAAAAAAGTATCGTAAAAGTTATAAAGTAACAAAAAGAGAAGCAGTCAGGATGCAGCAGACAAGTAAATGACAACAATAACACCAAAAATTAGATTAGAACTCAATGGAATGACAAACATAGCTGGAAATGGCTAGACATGCGTTCTGGTGGTAAGACATGGCAAAATATAGCAAAATCGTAGAAGGAATTGACAAAGGCCTTTGTCTAGTAGTGAACTTGCAATTACTGCTGACAATGATGCCCATTGATGGTGATTATGGGAACAAAAATGATGATTATGATAACAGTGGTAGTGATGATGAAACTGATGTTTCTCTTTCTTTTTTAATCATATCACTCCGAGCAAGGCAGTAATGCCACTGATGTGCATGGGGCTATGTAAGAGTGAAAAGAAAAGTTGGAAAAAGAGAAAGCCGGAAACCACGTCCTAAACAGGGAACACGGGATGAGCCTCTACACCTGTTCAATAGACGAGGGTGGAGTGTAGTTCAGTCTATCTACTCCAATTAAAAAAAAAAATAAACAAAAAAGAAAGTGAATAGATTGGAAAAGAGAAAGCCGGAAACCACATCCTAAACAGGGAACAAGGGATGAGCTGCTTCACCTGTTCAATAGATGTGGGTGGAGTGTGAACCGGGTGATAGTTTAGTCTATCTACTCCAATTGAAAAAACAAAAGAAAAAAGAGGAAAAAGATTGGAAAAGAGAAAGCCGGAAACCACATCCTAAACATCCTTTCGAGACATGATTGCCCAAGCGTGTATCACGTCTGGCACTTAACTGAATAACAGTATAAAAATATAAGTTTTTCAATTATAGTAATTATTATTTATAAAAGCTTATAATAATTATCAAATATCATTTTCCTTCAGTACATACGTGATCTTGCTTTTTTATGTGAATTACAATGTTTTCTTGTGAAAGATAGTGGAGTGGTTTCCTGTTAAATTTTCCACATTTCTGAATTCAGAGTAGTCTTTCTTGTTTAGTCTGGCTTGAAAGGCTTGGTTGCTTAGTTATTTAACCCATAGATAGTGGGAAAAAGAAATTGATTCATGCATTTATAAAATGCATTTGTGTGAAGTGAATACAACAAACTCATCCAGAACTTTAACTTCTCATTTTACGTGGTCCTGGGTATGAGGGTAAATTGCATCAGGCAGCAAAGCCTCTGATTGGGAGGTTGTGAAGAGCATGGAACCACCTCTTAAATGCTGTTGTTCCAAGGTCCACCCTGACCAAGAGTGGTATCACCTGTTAGGGTCTCAGCTATGGGCAAATAGTTAACCCCCAAACTGGGATCAAAACACTATGAAAGTATAAAAATACTTTTACAGAAAAATATACATTTTTGAAGGAAAAACAAATTACCAGCAATACATTTTTTAATACAAAACTAGAAGACAACTTCATTTTTCTAAAATAAAGAAAAATTTTTAAAAATTTTTCATCACAATCAAACTATATCAACCTTCTCACTATAACCAAACATTTAAAAAAAACCCTTAAAACCCCACCTTTTTGGCATTAAATAATCCACAGAGGTTGGTATGCCATTAAACAAAACTCAAACTCTATTTTATGTGCTGATAACATTTAAAATAATGCAAGTATTGTGAAAAATGTTGTTTACAGTAAAATATATTGATAACTATTAAACAACAGACAACTAAAGAAAGAGTTAAATAACTTGAATATTCCTATGTAAGGAAAAAAAATCTTGTCAATTGTGGTGGGGGAACATTTTTGCAAATTTTAACATATGATTGACATTGCAAACATTTTCTGATGCTAACAACATTAAAACCTAACACATAAAGTAAATTAGAAGATCTTGAAAGAACAAGATACGTACAGTAACCAGAATCAGTTTGTCAATAACAAATGAATTAGGAAAAATGTAATTTTAACAGCAAGTGTATATACAGGTGTGTGTGTGAGTAAAAGACAATAAGAAAACTAATAGTTGCCAACACGTTTCATCCAATGTGGCAAAAACAGACTGAATTTATTATTAGATGAAACACGTTGGTAACTACTACAGCTTTCTTACTATCTTTTACATTTATAAATATTGTCCTTTCTACAGGTTAACTGTGAGTGATTTTTAGATATATATATTTATAAAGACAGAAAATCTAAGCAAAAGCCAACAACCGACCACAGTTTGTTTGCTCTACTTTCGTATTCAGCGCTTCAGTGTTAGGGTTTTCGTCTTAGGGGTTTTTTTCTTTCTTACGAGTGCTTGACTTTTTGTTCATGTACTTCGTTTGTTTCTTTTTTTGCTTCCCCTTATTTTCCATCTGAGTTTGTTCTCGGTGGGTTATATAAGACGATTTAAATTATAGCTTGATTAATACTAGTTTTGGTAGAGTTAGTTCTCTTACTATTGGTATTGTTGTTGCTATAGTTAATATTATTATATATAGGTTTAATGTGTAGAAATTTTTCATTTAACTGAGCATCGTCATGCTGATTTCAAAGTTTTGTGGAGGCACCACAATAATGTCCTCACTCCTCAGGTTTTTTTCATTTGGTATGACTATGCTCAGTTGAGTGACAAATTTCTCCTCATTAACCCCATCAATGCTCTCTCGATTTTGAGCACTTTATGTTAAAAAACATGTTTGCCAAAATATCTTTTTATCAGTAAACCTCTGAAAAAAAATAACAATCTTGGCTCCTAGCATCATCATCATCATATATATATATATATAGTCATCCACAGACAGATCTGTTTCGCTGACCCACGGTAGTACTATCCTCCCAAAACAATTGATGTAGGCCTCATTATTTGTCTAGATTTCTGAGATGAGGTAGCATTTACACTATTTACATTATTCGGACTATTGTCTTCATCTTCATTGCCATTTTTCTGACGTTTCGGCCATTATATACTCGAGCCTTCTTCATATGCTAGGAATTTTGAGCCAGACCCTTTGTTACAATCACTCAGGTACCAGATGCGGCTTCACACAAGGAATGAGAATGATAAACCCCACTGATCGTAATAAAGGGCTTAGTTTAAAATTCCTAGCTGCCATAAAAATTTCAAAGATGAGGACTATAGTCCAAATAAGTAGATCTCCATGTTGAGTCTGAGACTGTCAGAATGAATGAAGGTATAACATCACCATCACTAGCGACAACTTCAAACACCTTCATAATCACCATTAGACCCATAATTTTTAAAAAATCTTTTGCACCATGCAGTTAAGCATGCTGCTTCCAAATTTCTGGTGGAGTACATTAAGTCATAGTGCTTTTTCATACAGATGGTGCTCTAATGACTCTACGATACTCTGCAGTTGAAAAAAATCATGATCAATGTGCAAAGTTAAAAACATAAAATGGCAACAATTTACCTATTCTACTATATATATATATATCAATTCTATAATATGAGTGAACTTCTTGAAGGTTTTATAGAATCAGAAAAAGAAATGCTAGATTTTTCTTCAGGAGGGTCTTTATGATAAACTTCTTTACCAAGATTATAGAAAATCTCTATCCATCCCCTTTTCAGAGACCCTCTTCAATCATTTCCTGTGAAGAGGATATAACACTCTTGGCAAAGAGATCAGTGACTTTCAAGTTGACCCGCACTTGCAAAATATTCAGTGGTCATCTAGAGACGACACCTACTGTGACTTTCAATATTGACCTGGAAAAATGATATTCCATAACACAATTTCCTGGAAAAAAAAATACAAGTACTGCATGACGCCGAGGACCCTGGTCAACCTGGATGAGATGAGAAGAGAATAAGAAAGAGTAAAGATCCAAAGTAACTTTAATCACAGACCATCTCTCTTTATTAATATGCAGATAATTAATTATATATCTGTGTGTATTTGTTCAGACAGAAACTTTATATTTCAGTTCATCTCTATAAGAGATAGAATCTATTACTTTTAAGTATACCACATAGCTTTCAATGATATTGCAATAATTGCAATAATTCAATTGCTAATATTATATACTCATAGGCATTGCTGAAATGTCTGTTTAATAATTCTTGTAACAAAATTTCTCTCAGATGATAACCCTGAGGTCAGGCAAGGTTCTGGAACAGGAACATCATTATGACTAACCCAAGGTATTCCAGTCACTCAAATGCCACCATATATATATATATATATATATATA